>SCHK01074545.1:3083-22942 GCA_004124795.1 Poropuntius huangchuchieni
CATCAGGGAAGGGACAGAGCGGTGTATAATAAAGGTTAATTATGTGAACAATAATGTGTTTTTTCTTTTTTAACCGAACCAAGAACACATGTTAGACTGCAACCCATAAACACAATCAAGCCTAGAAAAAAAACAGTCAGTCACCTCTTTAATAATCATGTTTACATTATATAGAGGTCTTAGAGAGCTCAAGGTGTTTTATAAAGCGCAAACATAAAAGTGCGCAGAGATGAAGAGCCTGCAAAATGTAAACAACAACTTACTGAGTGCACCTTTAGCCCAGAGACAGAGAAAGCAGTGAAATGCTGAGACGCAAAGCTCACGGCCAGCTGGGTTCTCTCTCTCTCTTCCTCATGTCCTTCAGGAGCAGGTTTGCTTCAGCAGGGGGCAGACTCCTCAGCTCTCCGCAAGCTGTGGTCCTCAACAACAGAAGGCAGCATGTCTGGCCTTGTGCTACTTTCCCCAGTCTCCTTACCTAAGTCTGTCAAGGTGATTCAAAGAAAGAGAACGAGAGGGGACTTTCAAGGAAACTCAGGTGTGACTAAAGGAGCGCTAGACTTTTAGTTTGAGCATAACTAATTACTGAGATCCAGTCAGATGTGGGTTTTTGTTTTGAAGCGTGGAGTTGGGGGTGTGATTATTCCTAACCTTTGATCACACTCTCAGTTGTGGCGTCATGTTGATTTCTCCACAGTCTGTGTGTGTGAGCGCGATCTGGCTCGGGGAAAGTCTCCTGGGGGTCTGGCTGAGTCACAGCGGCAGAATCCATTGTTGTCACACGTAGCAAGGAAGCTTGTGACATCACTGATTGGACACACAGTCTTTGTGTGGCGGCCGCCTCTTCGCCTGATGTGCATCCACAAGCCATGAAACAAGTGGTTCTTAGTCATAAATGGCAGACAGTACAGTAATTTTCCTCTACAATAAGAATCGTTACCTTCTAGAAAACCAAAATCTCTTAAAGCTTGAGCTGTTAATATTTTTAAGGGGAGAAACAAAGATTTTACGTTAAATTCCCATTGAATTTGTCAATTTTAAATGAAGCTCATTCATGTAAGACTTTCAACAAATGAATCTTCCAAAGGCATAAATATTTGATCAACCAGAAACATTGCTTTTAATGTCAACAAACCGCCTGCAACCACTACCGCGTCCGCTCTGACATCATCGCTTAATTCCCTGCTAGAAATAAATAAACCACAATTAAGCCACGAGGGACATCACGTAATGAGCAGAATCAACACATTTAAGCTTTTCAGATGTTTGGGGTTGAAAAGTTCAGAATAAACAAACAAACAGAGATGATGTCATCGCCGAGGTTGCTGATCTCGGCCTGAAGCTAGTCGTCGTAATACAAATGAGTCAAAGCTCAAACATTTGAGTTTGAGGGAGATGGTTGATGGCAGTGTGAAAACTGTTGACTTTTAGTATTGCTGCCAGAAATCCTTGCATTCATAGGACTTGACCAATTTGGTGCAGTCAAAATGTCTCGCTTGGATAAACAAAATGGCCAATGGCATGAAGAAATGAGTGGTCTTTCAATGTTAGTAGTCAAACAGTGTAGGTTTTTTAAAGGCTTATATACCAATATAGAGAACACAATGTTTTTACTTATTATTTTGTTATGAATAAGCTAAAATAAAAATGCATTTTAAAATACTTTTCTTTAACAAGGATTCTTAAATTGATCAAAAGTGACCGTACAAAAAAGTCTATTTAAAAAAAAATGCTGTTCTTTTCAAATTATCCAGAATTTTTTTTCTCCACATAAATATTTTCACAAATAAATGTAGCTGCTCAGCTGTTTTTAGCATTGTTAATAGTAATAATAATAACATTTCCATAAATTACATTTTAAAATAAATTAATATTTTTACTGTATTTTTTAATCTAAGAAATATACTGTAGCCTTGGCGCATAAAAGACTTCTTACTTACAAAATCTTACTTACGACCCACAAATCAATGGTAGCATATAAGCATTTTGGGGTGTTTCTAATAAAAATAACTATATTCTGAATGATACTGTTACCATGAAATAAAATTACTCATGCTGTGATAAGATTTTGGTCATACCGCCCACACCTAGTGTGAAAATTTGTCTCTGGCTGGTAGAGAAGATCATTTAAATTCATTTAATACCACTTTTCACTCTGTTTTTTTTTTTTTCTCTTTCTCTCTCATGCACACAATCAAAGATAACTGCATCTTGTGGATGTTTACAGCAGTCCATCTCTGTATCTTGTTTGCCAGCAGAAAAAGGGCACAAGTTTTTGGATCTCTCCCCTTACAATAATTACTATACTAGCAAGGACTGTGAGCATTTCTCTGATCTGAACACTGCTTCTGGAAGCCAAGCATTCAGATTACTGGTTTCCAAAAACGTCTTTGCATCTATGAACATAGGCGGGACTTTGCTCCTCTAGTGCAAAGTTAAAATGTGATTAAAAGAACAAAGGGCCAGGCTTGCCTAATGCTAATGAGGATGCTGATGAGAAAACGGTGCAAATAGGTATAACACAGAACACCGACTCACCTGAGGGAGCCTTTTACATCTGACAGATGCCAGTACAGAACTCCAGTGCTCTGCCCCTCAACAACTTTAAATAACATACAGCCTCTAAATGAGAGCTCACGCGGAGGGGGGTTGTCAACCTGCTAAGCAGAGGTCATATGCATAAAAGATCAGACTTGGTGACAGTGTTTGCTTTGGCATAATCAGATTATGGCCAGAAGTGAGGTGATAATGGATATTATGTAGTGGGGTGATGCAGGTGACTGAATGATTAAAGTGAAATATGTAGGTGTTAGTGTAAATGTTGAGACAAAGCTGCAACTGAAGCATAATGAAAACACCCTGAGTTCAGCAGCTTTTAGGTGCATCTCGGAGCAAAGTGTGTCCCAAGACCTGATTAATAACAGCATTGCCTCAACTAAATCTAAATGGATCATATGATATCATAAATAATATACAGGCTTGGTTCCAAAACTTTGTGAGCTGCCTACGTAGGCTGCATTTTAGAGGCTACATTACGTTTATTATTATAAATTAACGTGATGGTCCATTCATAATCATAACACTAAGTATGGCAGCTATACTCCTGCCTTGCATATTCATATAAGATTGGAAGGCTTCATTTTTGTTAGCATGTTTATAAGCAAAGTGTTGTCACAGTGTGAGATTCACCTCACAACTTTAAATTACTCTAGTTATTGTAGCAATCACATTACTTGTTAAACCGAATCATAGAGACCCCTGACATCTGAAATTGTAATTAATGATTGAATCTAGATAATTACCTGATGCACAGAGCTTCTTTCAAGTAAATAACGTCCCCTTCCAGACAGAATAATAACACCGACAGTTGTGTTTATAGGAGGTGCCATTTAACACCAGGTCTATGTTTTTAATGTGTTTGGAAATTGCTTGAAAGTGGCAAAATTGAGTTCCGTTTTTTTTCTGAAAACATTTCAGAATGGTGTTAAACACCTCAGGCGTCAGAGCTAAAGGAAATCTAGAATTGTTAAGGCAAAATATACAATCACTTCTGCAGTGCTCACTCTGATTTCCTTTTCAAGTAATACACATTGTGGTTCCATACTTCTGCTTTTATAATTCATGTGTGCAATGATCGATTTTCCATGCCATGCTTTGACAAATACATCAGTTGACTCGGTGTCACAGTAAAGTACAATATTAGAGGAATCTGTTAGGTGCCGTAGTCGGTTCTCACAGGCAAAAACAAAGAATGAACCGTGCTTTTGCTGCTGGCTTTCGGTGCAGACACTGAGTTATACAGGCTCTAATATTTTAATGAGTATGTTGAATAAGAACGCCTTCTCCTATGCCGTGTCTCAGCGCGAGGATCATGAATAAGTCAAGATTCTGTCTATGCTTTCTGAGGCATTTAGCAACCCAAGCCATTTATGAAATCTTTTGTAAATTCGCAAAGCAGAAACAAATGCTATATCCTTCAGGATGGAGAGTATGTTTTTACCGGTCGATGCTATGAATGGAGAAACAAGAAAACATATTCCCATTTTTCAGAGAGGATGTTTCAGAAGGTGATATTAATTGACAAGTGTTAGATAGAAAGCTTGTAACCTGCCATGGAGTAGCAAAGTGAAATTTCGCTTTCTTCTTGCAGCTCCAAGGACACTCACCACAAAAGCCCTGAAATAAACAGCGTGGTAATGAAAAACGACAACAAAAGTGTCAGACGTTTGTTTGGAAGGCTGACTGTGTTTACGGACTCCGCGACTCTCTCGTTGGAGCGGTTCCCAGGAATCGATGCTTAATTCTAATCAAAAACTCTGAGGTTCCTTTTGATCTTCTGTTATCGGTGTACTTTTAAAAAGCATAAATACTTAATTATGTCTGAAGCACCTTGAATTCAATTCGATCTGAAACCCAGAAACGTATAAAGACAAGTCTGGAGCTGCAATATGATGTTGAGCAGAATCAGATTCATAATTAGCAAGAGGTCTCTCTTTTCGTGTGTTTTTTGAGGAACTCTCAAATAAGAGATTTCTATCGGTCCAAATACCCTGTGCTTCCTTTGAAGATATCTTTGATATACGCCATTGATATTTGGTGGGCTTTTGTTCTTTCAAAAATGAAGAACGAAAGAGATTGCCTTACCTTTGGGTGTTAAGTCTTTTGATTTTGTGTACGTCATGCTTGGAATAGACATTTCCCCCTTGATATTGATGCTGTGTCGTTCAGTCAAGATCTCAGTAGACTGGAAAAAGTAATGTTTTGTAACCTCTTAACGGTCTTATTGTCTTAGTTTATATGTAGATTAGTATCCACTTGGACCCAATGAAAGGCCTGATGAAGAGGGTATGACTGTTCCTCTCGAGTGTCTCTGGAGGGTCTTTTCTCCTCTCTGAACCTTTGTCTTTCTGTCTTTTTCAAGAAGCGCTTCTAATCAAGTATAATTTGATCCCAATCTCTGCATGAATGATTGATCTGTTCATTTGCACAGAAATCTGCACAATGCAAACAATAGACCAAAATGAGGTTATTTACATTTAATTCTGGCGGAGAACAGGATTGAAATTGACATTCATTTGCCGATATATGTTGGAAATCCATTTTTCTGTGGAATTTCTGGTATTGTGACTCTAAATCTCCGACTGTTTCTTGCTCACAGAAACTGTTTTCTTTTGATCCTCCCAGGGAGCAGCGGCCGATGTCCCTCTGTCTGTCTCGTGATGATGAACCTGTGCCCGGGCTGGAAGCGCTGCCGTTCAGGCTGATGCAGCAGGACTGCACAGCGGTAAAGACTCTTCTGCTGCGGCTACGCAGGACCCTGCAGGAGGTAATGTTCCACCCTGACAGTTGATTCATGAAGCTGCTATGGCCTTCATCACGGGTGCATTAGAACAGGTAGAAGAGCTCTCTGTGCCCTGCCAGTTTCATGCCTCATCATTCAGGGCGAACACCCGGAGAATCTCACACTCAGAAGAGACATATTCAGTCTGTATGTAGACCTTGGTTAGAGTAGAAGCTATACTTAATGTGACACGAATGAAAACAAGGCAGTGAGAGGAAGAAAAGCATGTCAGAGTTTTGATTTGTTCATCCAGTAAAATGTTACAGCAAGACTACTACAGTACAGGTACGTTATTTGTTAGCAGACTTTTTTTTTGACTAAAGTATCCAATACTTTTTGGATGCACTTTATATTTTTTGTTTCGTAGAGATTTATTTATGCCATATTTGTTACAGATGTATATTCTATTTATATTTGATTTATATTTTATAATTAATTGTGCATTTTCCTTTTTTTACATTTAGATTACATATGCGGTTCATTTTTAAATATGAATATAAATTTTTATGATGCCTGAATTCACTTATAGAATTTAATTTTAACTTATTGAGACAAAATTGTATAGAACTTTAATATTGCATTCCTACTTTTTCAAAACATTAATGGAGTGTCTGTTGTGGTAGTAATGTGGGATTTAATTTGAATGCTCTTCAAAGTCACTGCAGTAATAATAATAATAATAAAAATCTTGGTTTTATCCCTTACAGCTAATAATGCTAACCCAACTTGATTTATTGACCAAAACACACTTATTTCCATTCCACATTTCTCCAAGTAGTAGCTGCACGAACTCTGTTTTACATTCCTTCACAATAACAATCACTTTCCTCAGTGAAGGTCCAGAGAACAGCAAACAACAGAGGAACATGAATATTGAAGAGGAAGTTCTTTGGCCTCTTTACTGACTCTTCTCATTAACATGTAAATTAGCCATCCTCCTTCAGCATTTGTAAACTACAGTGTAACAAGAATCACAATGACTTGTGCAGTTCCGCGGTGGGTTTTATTTGCTTGACCAGTGATTTTACGCACAGCCTTTGTGTTTTCGGTTTTTTGATACCTCGTTCCAGACTAATTTAGGCCAGCACAGTGAGGATGTCGGTTCAGAATGTTCAGAGATGTTTTGATCTAGCCAAATGTTAAGTAGTAAATATGTAAAAGGGACATGGATTGTCTGCTCACACTTAGTTACTATAATAGGAAAGCTATGGACTGAATCAAGAGCATCTAACTTCTCAGACGTAGTTTTTTTTTTTTTTGTTTGAATGTTACCTAGGCTTGAATTGAATAGCTCTTATACCTTTGAACATTATGTACTGTAGTGCCTGTTGGCATTCAGAACCTGGCACGGCATCCTTCGTGGATTAAACTGGCTTTTTGTTGAATTTTTTTTTTGTGTGTGTGTGCGTCCTGCCTGTTTCATTTACATAACTATTGCATTTCCCACCAGCTAAAATATTTCAGATGTAGCCATGTGCATATATAACCATTCTGATAATTATTTCGTATTCTGAGCAGAGATTTTAGTTTTAATATTGAACAGGGTAAATTGTTAAATTACTGTTTTGCATTTTTCAGCAAATAATTTTGACTCTACTCTATGTTGTCGTTCAGCAGTTTTTATTTGAAAGCACTGGGAAGAATCTGCATTAGTGAAACGTTTGTCTTGCTTTTGCTTTCATACCTTCTTTGATTACCTCAATATGTTTGCACTTTTCATTACAGTTTTCTTGTCCTCTCCTTGTTCTTAAAATGCAGGCGTAGAAAACACATTAATCAAAGCAGCACATGCTGGATCAGTCTTGAATCCTTTAATAGTTATGGAGCTTGAAATGCTGCTTAAAATTCATTCACGTTTGCTGTGAAACCTTTACCAAAATGACATTGTAATGGTTGTGATATTGTACCTTGTTTGAAATTTATAGACCCATTGAAACTACTTGATTATAGTCACCTCATTTTCCTGGTATTTTTTTTTTCTCTTGCTTTACTGCTGGTGGAATAACTGAATGTCATGGACCCCTCCACACACAACCACAAATAGTGGGTAGCTTTAAAAAAAGAAAGCATTGCTTCAGAGATCCTCATTTTATTATATTATATTTTATTTTATTTTATTTCTGCTTTAAAAAAGAAAGTTTTGATATGCCAGATGCAAGTCACAGAGAACTGGTGCAGGCCTGGTTGAAAAGCGTTAGTAGTGTATTGTCGCCATGTCCAAGAGACACCGTTTCACAAATCTAATACACTCATGCACATGCATCTGTTTATGTTTGCAGACATAACCGACTGTGTGTGAACTTTGTGTGTTTTTGACACAACCTTGTGTGTATTTGAGAGTTGACATGAAAGAGACAGCTTTTTGTGCATGCAGTCAAAAAAATCACAAAAGTTCAAACTGACAAAACTTTTTAAATTCATACAAAGAATAAACTTTTCGTGCTGACGAAGAACTGCAATGCCATATGAGCACGAGTGCAACAGACATGATAATCCAAACCAAACCGATGTTTTGTTTATTGTTGCTGCAGTATCCGAGGCACAAGCTAGCAAAGCACAGCCCTTTTCTGAAAGGGTCATTTGCATTTAAAGAGACACACGAAAACAACATATTTTTGATTCTGTTGTGTATTTTGAGCCGAAGCTTCAGACACATTCTGGGCACACCTGAAACTTGCATCTTGTAAACAGAGCATAATAGGACCCATTTAAGTTTTCTTTTGGTTTTTAGTTTTTTATTTTGTCCAAAATTTGAAGAAAATACTTTTTTTAGAGTCCTTTTTAGCAGTGCAGCAAGTGTCTGACATTAATATTATCTCTCAATATTTTGTCTGTTCGCCGCTCTGCTCAGACGAAAGTGTTCTGCACCTCTGACAGTGTCACTGCGTCTGCTGCTCTCTTCCTCACATTAATATGGGGAAGAGGCAGCAGTAGCGTGATGAAGGAGAGAAGCGTTTGAGGCTACAGCCCAGAGAGGACAGGGCTGTCTGCTCCCCTGTTTGGATGGTATAATTACATAATATGTACGACATGAGCTAATTTCCCAGTGTGTTTTGTTACTGAGTTTTAGAGTAATAACAGTGTTGCTTAATTTGTGCCTTTCTTTTGAGCGTTTATTGAGCTTGATTAAAATGTAATTTCTGCACACATTTTTAAGTTGGTGAAACGGTAAGTGCAAATTATATTTTGAAGGCATTTGGCCAAGATGTTCTTGTAGTCTTCGGCTGTGTATGGGTCAGATAGTTAAAAACAAACTTTATAATACTGCCAAGCAACCTCAGAGGCAACTAGTTCAGAGTGAGATGAGCAGAATGTTATTTAGTCTTTTTTTAAAATGCTTCTTTTCTTTCATGTGCTCATTAAATATTAAGATGTATGATCTTTGCCTTTCAGAGCACTGAGATCAGTCCTTCCAGCAGCCTTCATTCTCTACCCATAAGCCCCTGCAGTGAGAAATCACTCCCCTTTAAGGTAATTGTCCACATTCAGTGTTGTCAAAATGTGTTTCTTTTCTATTAATATCGTGGATGAACACTTTCTTTGCTGCTAAGGTATCATTGTCGGGTCACACTTTGATTTAAAAAGCTTGCTTTCATTTTTTTTTTCCCCTCCCTGAAGATTTCAAAGCCTGTAGATCAAACATAAGGACGACGCTAAATGACTGCATTGAGACAGAGGTCTCCATTTTTATGTAGTTAATTTTCTAACTCCATTGTGCCTCTCCTAAACTCACTCTGCTCTTTTCTCTGATAGAGTTTGAGTTAGATTTTTCTCCACCATCAATAAAATTTTCCCACTATCTTGATGAGATTATTTGGTTATGTGCCCTAATCTTGCTTGGGCTGTCATCGGGAAAGGTTTATGATTTTGTATGAGGAGCTTTTGCTTGGTAGAAGAGGATTTGGTTTTTCATCAGGACTTTTTTTGCGGCTCAAAAATACTGCGAAGTGGAAACGAGGTCTGCGTCTTTCTCTGTCCTCCTTACTGACCTACATGGAGTGCTAACAGAAGCGACGGTTGCGGCAGCGAATCACGTGACATTCCGGCTCATCCGTAGCCTAGCGCCACGCAGCGGGAGAGGGAGATGCTTAGAATAGGACCCCATGCATTCTGACATTGTGTTCAACTGACAGGAGAGGGGTGGGACTTGTCCTGATTCATTCCGTTAAAAAAAAAGGAAAATATTCCCGATTTTAAAAATAAAGCCCTAGAACCCACCTGAGACGGAACCGTGTCACTTCACGTCCTACTTTTAACAGAAAACTTCTCTCACCAAACATTTGTTATCCCCACCTTCTTAATAATTAGAGCCTGCGGAAAGCGTTCTCCTGCAGCGAGAGCGTGGCGTCGGTTAGGGGAATAATGGAGCCTCTTGCTTTGCACCCTGGGAAATGAGCTTGGACTGGGGTTCCAAAGTCATTTGTCCTGGTGTCCCTGTCAACTGCGCATTAATAACTCCTCGTTAAGCGGGTGTAGTTGCGCCCGCCACTCTGAGGGTGTCCTGTTTGAAGTTTATAACATCACAAACCTCCTTATACAGGAATAACTGAGGACATCTATCACATTTACTCGCTTTTATGCCTACCTTCAAAGTACATCAGTGAAATACTCTGCACTTCTCTAATCTTGTACCATTCTTGGTAATGAAACTGCCAGGTAGGGCTGAGCGATATGGCTAAAAAATTATCCCTTGTATTTTTTTTCTCCTTTTATTCAGCCTTTTGATGACATAAATATACAATGACATACACTACCATTTAAAAGTTTGGGGTCATTTTTAATTTTTGAAAGAAATCTCACTAAGGCTCCATTTAGTTGAATTTATAAATAGTTTTATTAAATATATTATATAAAAAAAAAAATTACCATTTAAAATAAGTCTTATCTATTATAATTTAATAGATTTTAAAATCTAATTTATTACTGTGTTCAACAGCCATTACTCAAGTCTTCAGTGTCATGATCCTTTAGATATCATTCTAATATGCTGATGAAATCATCATATTAGAATGATTCCAGTGCTCAACAAACATTTCCGATTATTAATGTTGAAATCAGTTCTGCTTAATATTTGTCATACTTTTTCATACTAATGCAGTAAGTCCTTGCTTAATAAAAGTATTAATTTCCTTCTCACTCACCACAAATCTTTAAATATTAGTGTGTGTATATTACCTTGAAATATCTCGATTTATGTTTTTCCATCTGGTGGAATTATTTTTTTAACCCAACAGCCATGAGATTCAGAGGTAAAGGTAAGGTAAAATACAAAATAATAATAATTGAATATAATTAAGGCTTTTTTTCCCTTCGTACCTTCTTCAGTAAATTAAATTGAGAAGCAATGATATTTATTTATTTAGAAGCAATACAAAATATATGTAAGGTTTCAGCATCCCCTGGAAAATGGATTGTCAGATGGACAACAATTTTGTATATGCTGTAGAAGTAAAAACCAATATTTACCTACATATACTGTGTTTTTTTTACTAAAGCATTTAATTTGAGTTGAATTGATTCACAGGAATAAATTGAATGTAGAGTAGGAGCTCTAACCACTTCTGCCACTGAAGTTTAAGTTGGACACTATTGAAATATCTCTGTCTTAGGAAGGATTGCAAAACTAACCTAATGATGTGGTCTTTAGCAGAGCGAATATTCAATATATATCGCCCAAACCCACCACTAGGATATTTGCGGCATTAAAGGAGACTGATAAACAGAATGCTCACCCCATTCTTGGTGACAAAGCATTATTTCTTTTGACTGCATCGATTGCTGCAATGTTAAGTGTTGCCTTTTATGATCAGGGCTCTGTGATAGTAGGACATTCTCATTTATTAGTTCCTTCGTCCTCTTCTTGCCTCAAGTATTTAATCTAGGACAGACAGATGGAGGAGCCACTCAAATGCAGCTTTACAGCACGGGGTAGAGACCCAGCTCTCTGTCCTGTGTGTTGTGTATCCGTGTGTGCGTATGCAACTGTGACCAAACGCCTCTCTAGAGGTCCTCCATGGCACTGCACAGATAAAGTGCCTCTTGTTAAACCTCTATAATTAAGATATAATTAAATATTCCCCACAGGCAGGGATTTGTAGGAGGTTACATTCTGCCTGTTTGTTGCATACATTGCTCAGGACATGACCTTTTTTAATTATGAATAAATCATTTTTAAATACTTTATTATTTTATGTACGCTACAACGTTTGGTGTCAGTAAGTTTTATTTAAATAATAGTAATTTAATAATGTATTTTAACATTAAAAAAAAGAAAACGGGTTTAAATATTACACAATATTTACTGTATTTTTGATAAACCTAGGCTGCGTGAGCATAAGAGCTGACTTTCAAAAACATTGAAAACAAATCTTATCGACCCTAAACTTTTGATTGGAAGTGTATATTCATACAGTACAGTTCAAATGTTTGGTATCATAAAGACATTTTTGTGTTGCTGAAAGAAACTAATGCTTCTGTTCAGCCAGTGTAGCATTTAATCATCGTAAATACAGTCTAAAGTACATTTTGGTATTTGAGACACTGTTGCAAATGTTTGTGCTGCTTAATGAAGTGTGGAAATTGCACAGTATCTTTCTTGCAAGTGCTCACTATCTCAAAAGTATACTATGGCAAGTCAAATGTTGGTTTTAAAATGCCTAAACAAAACTACATATCTCAAAAAAAAAAAAAAAAAATTAAATGAACACCGTTTCATGCACTGCTGTCTCAACATAAGAAAACAGACTGTATCTAACCAGAACAAAGATAGAAGTGAATGGCCCTTCTTTACAACAAGAAGAGGACAAGTACATCAGAGTCTCTAGTTTGGAAAACAAACCCCTCTGTGGTGCACAGCTGGATGCTTCATTGAACAGTGCACACCAAACACCAGCTTCAATTGTAACAATGAGTACAAGACTCTTAGATGCTACTCGCCTTTAGGCAAGAGTTTCAAAGAAAAAAATTGGCAAAAAAGTAGATTGGGCAACAGATATAAAGATATAATAGTAAACGGTTGGAAAAGTTCTGCTGGAAGAAAGAATGGTTTGAAACTCCACCTGTTAGAAGACTTTTAGAAGACTGAAGTTCTGCCTTTGAAGACCAGAGGCTAGATTCACGAAACATTCCTGAAGGGATAGTTCACCAACATTTTGAGGAATGTTGGTAACCAAGCAGTTGACAGTAGCCATTGACAGAATGGAAGTCAATGGCTACTGTCAGATATTTAGCTTCTTCAAAATATATTTTGTGCTCAGCAGAAGAAAAAACTTACAGGTTTGGAACAACTTAAGGGTGAGCAAATGATGACAGACATTTTTGGGGTGAACTATCCCTTCAAGAACAAATTTCAATTTCATTAACTATTATTATAACTTAAAACTTGGGAATAAAGTTAAGACAATGTGTATTCCCAAAACATGTATTTTAGAATGTTTTTATCTTTTTATTTTTTTAAGATTGTGCCGAAGACAAAACTTGAGAAGAATTTTGATTTGGAAACGTTGGACACAATAAAATAAGTGCTGAATGCCTGTCAAGTCAGTTGCAATAAAAAGTATGTGTTTATTATTATTATGATTATGAATCAGACCACACAAAAAGACAGCATTTTATTGAATTGATTAGAGCATCTTCAGCAAGAACAGCCATGTTCCATAAAAACTCTTTAGAAATTTCTTAACTTCTTTCTTAAGAAGATATTCATGAAATTGAAAATCAATTTAATGCATCCTTAATAAGTAAATCAGAAAAAAATATTTTCAGAGATATTTAAAACCTTTGAATGGTAGCAAACTTGGTGTGTGTGTTTTTCACCCGCAGTAATGATTGTTTTTATTTCAAAAGTGACTCATTGTAATAATCTCCATTGTAATCATANCTTCACCCACAGTAATGATTGTTTTTAGTTCAAAAGTGACTCATTGTAATAATCTCCATTGTAATCATATTAATGATAATTAATGGCCATTATTATGCAGCTAAATGAAATCTAATATTTGAGTTCAAAGGAACACATTTTGGTTCGATAGCGATGAAGAGCTACTTGAGCCTTGCTGATGGGGTTGTAGCAGTTCATAAAAAAAAAAAGTGTAGGTACTGTATGATTCTAGTTTAGTGCTGTGTATTTCATCATCATCTCCAGGCAGAAATTAGCTTCCTTTAGAGAGAAGCATCAAAGATTGACAACAGCTCCCTTGAGATGTTTATGTAATGTCAACAAAAGGAGCGCATTCAAGCCAAAGCCACAGAGCTTTAAACAACGATGTCTCCAAGTACGTGACATTGAAGCTCATAATCCCCTTCCCTGATCTCTCATGAAGGGCTCCCAACTCATGCGTATTGTGTCCGGCTACCTCATGCCAGCCCTGTCTAATCTCCACCGGGCGCTTCTTTTAGAGGAGAGATGTCGTTTTTGGGGGCGGCGGTTCTTTTCGGTCGTTCGTGGAGGCCGTATTCTGCTCCCGGGCCTTTCGGTCCTCCTCTGCTGCCCTTGAAGCTTCAGTCCCGCCCTCCCCTCCCCCAGCCTCACATAATGGATGCTGACAGCACAAGGTCGTGGGAAAGTGCCTGCTAGTTCAGGTGAAGTTTATGGAGGAGAGTGAAACCACGGCACAGAAAGCACACCTCCACCTCTCAACCGCGGCAGTTTTACGCCCACACACTAGGCTGCAGATTCAAACTGGGGGCGATGGCTTGAATAACGCAGACTGACTTTTTTTTTTCAAATTGTGTTTGTGTGTGCTTTGTGTGCAGGATCCTGGGAGAGAAGAGAACCAGATCCTGCAGCAGCAGCTGAAGGAGAAAGACGAGCTCATTGTACGACTTCAGGCTGAGTTGGTGAGAAATCTCAACGAGTTCAATGTAACATTTCATAACCGCAAGTTTCATAACCACCTTCAGAAAGCCTTGCGATCGCAAAAACAGGTTCCTTTACTCCATTGTCATTGAGATACCCTAATTTCATGCATTTATTTGACAGTTCGAGTTAACATCCTGTTGGTTTCATGTCCTTTCCCTCTCCCAAGGCTCGCGTTAGGAAGTTATGGAGATGCTGCTCTGCAGTTTCCTTTGAACTGGGACGATATTTGATAGACTCACTTAACGTGCAGTAAACAGCTCGTCGTGTGCTTTACATGCACTGTGAGACACATAATGTTCCCAGTCCCGGCAGCTAGGGCAGAGACGAGTGAAGGAGAAATATGACAGGTCCATCTCAGATTTATAGAGTAGTGGTCTTGAAAAGAGCGATGGGATGGAATGGGATGGCGTGATAGGCACGGAGGAGGGGGTAGGATGAATAAAAACAATAGAGGGCAGTAAAGAGGCTGTAAAAGCAAAAGGACAAACAAAGCACATGATGTTTCAAACAATTCATGACTGATTTGTATGTCTAGCATTTAGTGTCTTATGAATGGACGAGAGGAATGAATGGTGAAGATTCACCCAAAAATGTAAAGTGTGTAATTTTACTTACCTGTAAGAGATTTTAAAAGTCTTCCTGGTTGCTTTTTTTCATTTATTTACATCATAAATGTATCATAATACTCATAAGAGACTCATAAGGGTTCACAAGAGTCATATGCTATATTCCATGTTCCAAAGGCCTCACTTTTGATGACTACCATTTGTAGTCCATACATCTCAAAAAAAGGCCAACTTGGTAAATCCCCAACTCGCATTGAAAATGAATGACTTCTAGAAGCTTTGGTGCAGCAGATCTTTAACATACAGTGCCTTCTGATTGGACAAAAGGAATGAGTGGCTAAGACTCCCCCAAAAATGTAAACTGTGTCAGTTACTTATCCATATTAGATTTTCAGTGTCGTCTTTTTCATGTATTTAGACTAAATTGTGACTGATGCTTTCAAACTTCAAAAAGGTAGCAAAAGCATCTTAAAAGTATCGTAACAGAATTTTGTACAACATATGCTATATTCTGTGTCCCAAAAGCCTTCTTAAACCCTGCCCTCAGTTTTAATGACTCCCATTTATAGTCACCGCATTGCAAAAAAGTCGAGCTCTGCAAACTCTCATTGAAAACTAATGACTTCAGGATTCTTTGATGCTGCAAATTTTTAACATGTAGTTTCTTCTGATTGGACAAAAGGAATTAGTGGATGCTCTTGCTCTTTTTCATGTATTTACATGCTTTTTCAACATTTTTGAAAGCACCACTCACCATTCAAAGTATCATAACAGCATATTCCATGTCCCAAAATCTTTCCTAAAATGTGTCAATGCTTACAATGACTCCCATTTGTAGTCACCATTCAAGCTCTAGAAATCGCCAACTCTCAATGAAAACTAATGACTTCAGGACGCTTTGGTGCAGCATGAGATCCTGTGAATGAAACGCTGTTATTCTTCAGCGGCAGCACTGCATTACTAGTTTAAACGTTCTCCACACTTGCTGATCGCTGTCTGGGTATTCAATGAAAAGATTGCAAGTTTGACTTTCGCTCAGTCTGTAGAGGTTTGAATTGATGTTGTCCTTATCTGTCTTCGCTTCGAGAACTGAATTCAGAAATGTGCTCCCAATAGTGTTAAGCACGTCTCTGAAGGTCACAGTCTTTTTCTCAGAGAAAACAGTCTGTTGGTAAATACCACAGTGCTCACTGCAGTTTTTCTGCTCCATAAGAGCACAATGACTCAAACTCTGTGTGATGTGGGTTTCGACCCGAGAACTGCAGTGGTTGTTTTATCTCCAGTAAAGCATGCATACTGAACACATGTAAACACGTATGCATAATGTGGCATCCTGCTGACGACATTGGAATTAACAGAAGAGTCGGTCATTGACATCATCGCTTTGCAGATTCTTTCGCCCAGAGACCTCTGCTCTATTTTTAGTGGGAAAAGAACCTGCGGCCACAATGGCTTAATAAATCATAGCAAAAGCTCGTAAAATAATACTCACTGGTGAAACTGGCAGCCTGCTGGCTAGGCTCGTCTTTGTCAATTTTTACTGTCTTTATTGAATGTCATTAATGAAGTATGGCTGCCCTAAATTTTGCTGCGCCATATTTCTTGTTTTATTAGTCTGCCGTTCTGCTGCTTTCAAAAGGGGTATTAAGGCTTCTTGATATTCCAAGTCAAGACTCAACATTTTTTCTGATCATATAGCCGATATGAATGTACAATCAGAGGGTCATTATTAAGACCCTATATATGTACAGTATGTATGTATGTGTGTGTGTATTTCATCCACACGTACAGTTTTATGGAAATAAAATCAATAAATGTTTGCTTTTTTAAATTGACTGATAAACACATCTTTTTTTAGAACGTAATAATTATTTGTAATGAATATTTATTATTTTTAATTAGGCCTGTTTAAAAAATAAATGATCAGTGTATTCTCTTGTTTTAAATGTTACTTGTTTAAAAGTTGTTTGAAAATGTTTATTTTTAAGTGGCACTTGTAGCCCATACAGTTTAGCCAATATCTCAATATATGTTATTCTATAGCTATATGATGATTATATGACCGCAAGATGTTGAGATTGACAAGTCAGAATCAAATATTCCAGAAAACTGTTGAATGTCATAAAACTTATGTTAATGCTATGCCACCCTTTTCTGATACATACATCTTTTTAACAGGAATCCACCTGCGCTGCTCTGAAATCTCTTTGCCAAAAAGCTGACAAAAGCACTCAGACAGATTTCTTACTCTCAGAGGTGAGTACCCATTAAAACACCGTACGAAGGCTCCTGACGACACTGCTAATGTTCTGAGGTCATTGAGCTGTGTCTGGTTTTTCTAATTGAATACAGGTCCCCACATCTGTCTTTTTTATTTCACTGACTTTTAATGGTAAAGGGCACTGAAAGTTGATTTTCAATTTGAGAAGGAATCTATATAGCGAAATTGTGGTTTCTGATTTCAACAACACTTTTGCTAACCCTTTTGTCCGCTGCCCTTTCGATAGTTTGACTGCCCTCCTTTCCTCCCACCCGTTCAATAATTCCCATCCTCCTCTTTATTTGTTTTTATTATGAATTTTGGTCGAAGCTAGGTGCTTTCTCGTTCCCACAGGAGGCTTTTTAATGGCTCACACACAACAAATGATGATGTTATATTGTAGTGAGTCAGCAAACTGTGTTCAAGTGCTTCAGACTTTAAATGACTCATTAACAGAGATTAATGCAACAGATATTAAAGCATCAGAGACAAACGTCTTCTCTCTTTCGTTAGCAACACTTTCTCAAATGAAGACCAAATGATGTTTGATAGTTTGATTAAAAGCTATTTACACATTTTTGAGAGATGTCCTTCTAGTTATAAATCTGTTTGTGGATTTTCAGAATATTATCTCTCACTGATGGTTAAGAAGAACGATCGAGATTTTCTTTACAGATTTCTGTCATATATTCCATGCCCTCGCGGTGCCCGCATCAGTATGCCTTTAGTCCCTTTACACTGAAATAGCTTTCAGTTGGACTCCCGTGGAGACATGGTCCATTTTCCCTCTGGCATTTAACATCTCTGCAGACTTTGTGCTTTGTATTACTGCTAATATGCGTATGTGATGTGAATTCGGATGGCTTTTTCAAATTGCTTGACAATCCATTCCACGGCTATCGCGGCGCTAATGCGTCGCCGCTCCATCAGACCTCGGCGTTGATGAAAAGTGCTGTAAAAAAGCTGAAATATTAGAAAGAGTGCTCATTATGGAGCTGTGGCATTAGATAAGCGACATTTTCGCAGTAAGCCCGTGTCTTTTTTGCTGTGGTGCCAAAAACAGCCAGCGTGGAAATGGTCGCGTGGGAGGATGTGGGAGAATCTTCTTCCTGTCTACCTCTGATGTGCCGGCAATGGATGAGCGTGGAGAGGAACTGCACATGCACGAGCACGAGACCCTCAGGCTTTCAGAACGCAGTGCACACCATCATTCTTTCCCCTCCGCTCAGCCAGAGATGAGTTCTGCATTTCCACCCTGTCCTATGTAGACTACACCGCTATATGGGTTACTGCATTGAGGACACGCAAATATCCGAAAGTGTGTCTACAAGTGGGTCAGCTATTTCGAAGGCTGCTTCAACTGGAGGAGGTCATCTGTTTTCTTTTTTTACCCTCGTTCTTTCTCTCTTTTTTTTTTCTGGAGCACCCTGCTTCTCTCTCCAGCTGAGCTAATTAGTTGAAAGGGAGAGGAAGAGAGGCTTTGGTGCCCTCTGTTGAGTCACAGTGCACCAGGGGGCCAGACTGGCCTCTTTTGGAAGCGCTGGACAACTATCCTACACGGTTCTCACGGCCACCGACTTCTCAAAGTCTTCTCCGTCTCTGTCAGCCAGATGCGCAGCAGGAAGGGGCAGGTTCGTGCTGAGGGGCTCCTGTCGGGACAAAGAGACATGGCTGGATGGACAGGGGCCAACCTGCTCCCCTGTCCAAAGGGAATGAGAAATGATGTGTAGTATGGCAGAGTGATGTATAATGCTCAGGTGAAGCACTTCCATGAGCCATGGCTGGGAATCATGTGTTGATGGAGCACTGGTGCGCACACATGACTCTAAAAATATGACACTAATATATGAACATTTATAAATGTAAAATATACAGTTAATTTAAATAACATTTTAAAGAATTTTTTTTTTCTCTAAATGTACTTCTCTAGATTTTCTCAGAGACTTTCACTGTTACATGTATTTCTTTTTATTCCCATATTTTATATTTTAATTCCAAACTCTTATGACTTTTTCTTAACTGCTTCTCTGCCGTACGGAGCCCCTCAAGGGACAGGGTGGTGAAAAAATTTGGGGTGGGTGGAAAAAATACGGGTTGGGATGAAAAAATTCTTTTGAAACTTTTTGTTCTCTGGCAAAAAAATAAATAAAAATTGTGTCCCTCGAGAAACTTTTACAAAGATATTTGCGTTCCCTTTAAAAAATATATTTTAGTATGTCCCAAAACCATGCCTTGAACTATAAGCACTGACAGTATTTCTTTATAGTTGAGTCCAAGTTCAAAATAAAACTCTATGAACCGCTACATTGTGAATGTACGGAGCTGTATGAATCAAACTATGAAGTAAACAGTAATTGCTTGTCCACAAAGTGAACACACAAGTTTTGCGAAAGAATGCAAAAAAATCTGAGAATTTTTTTCCTCCCACCCCAAATTTTTTTCAACCCACCTCAAATTTTTTTCCACTACCATGTCCCTTAAGGGGCACCGTATTGCTACCCTGCTACCCTGCTACTCCTACTAATATATATATATATATAATGTATATATTATTTAAATTTATTTACAAAATATATGTGTGTGTACTGTGTATATTTATTATGTCTATATAAATACATACACATACATGTATATATTTAAGAAAAATGTGTTATGTTTTTATATTAATATATTTATCTGTAATATAAATAATATAAATATATACATGTAAATATTTTCAAAATATATACTGTATGTGTGTGTATTGATATATACATTATATACAGTACACACATATATTATGTAAACACAACTTTTATTTTGGGTGCGATTAATAGATGAATATATATATATATA
>SCHK01074565.1:0-11994 GCA_004124795.1 Poropuntius huangchuchieni
CTTTTTGAAATAAGTTATAAGAAAAAATGAACTTTTTCACAGTATTCTAATTTTTTGACCTACACCTATATATATATATATATATATATATATATATATATATATTTACTTTCTACTAAAAAATAGGTTTAAACACTAGCACAAATCCATCACGTCTTCTGTGGAAGTCAGCAGAGAATCGATTGTGAGGGCACAGAGCCTCTTCATGGGTGGTATCGATCTGCTCAACTTCTTAACAAAAACAAGTCCAGCTTTTGGTCCAGACAGCAGTTCTTGCATTTTCTGCCCCAGAACTATATTTTGATCGTTGAATGCTTGGCTATTATTAATACAAGACTGCAAAGATTGAAAAGGAGACACAGTGAGGGACAGCTGACGCTCTCATCCAGATCAATGCTCCAATCTATCATTGGAGAGACGTCATTAGGTCCTATTATAAAAGACGTCCGTTTGATTTTTACAGGACTATGTGAGATATTTAAGAACAAAAAGAAAAAGAAAAAAAAGTCTGTGCTTTTTTACAGGTGGGTAACAAAAATTCAAATATGTGAAAAAACCTGTGTTTCTGAGCACACATTTTTTTTAATATTAAAAAAGACTAACAAACATTAGCAGTTACACATACTACTTCATGCTAGGAGAAAAGAAAACAGAGTGTGAGACATGAAAAGGGACTAATAATCAACATTTGAAGTTCATCAAAGTTGTCCTAAAGACAAGAACACATTTTGATTTTATACTTTAGGACAAAGGTTTTGATCTACTTTAAATGTTGACTAGTGTACATATTACGATTAGATGTTTTTAAAACCAACAAAAATGCATTAGAAAAATCAATATTAATCTTTTGAGGGTTGACCTTTCTCACTTCACACTGCTTTACTGGGCAAAATGCTTTTTGGAGAAGATGTTTAATCATTTCTACCACTGCAAATACAATTCAGTGTATGCTTGTCTGTGGTAGAACAGCTTTCTGAATAATGCTTTCCTGTTTGATATATACTGCTAATGCAATCTGCAGTGTGTGTGTGTTTACAATTGACTTGATCATTGACAAGAGTCTGCAGGTCAATAGAGCTTGTTAAGAAAGCCAGACTCTCAGTCCTCATTTAGATTGATTTGTGTTGCAGAAAGAGAGAAGGCTGGTGTGGACAGTAATGAACAACAATAATAAACTATTACATAAACACTGAGTCATTTGTTTCTGGAACATTTATGAAGATAACACTGAATGCCACATGTACAATCTCCCACTTTGATCAGGAACAGCATTTACATGAACAACATGTCCTATAAAAATGAGAACAGGAGCTAGACGATTTTAGCCCCACCCCACCCCACCCCACCCCACCCCACCCCAGTAAACAAGGTAAATATTTGTATTATCTAAATGTACCATCAGTGGGCAGTGGATCTGACAGTTAGCTTTAATGTTTCGCACACAGAAACATACTTCTGTGTCATGAGACCCCCCACTGATGTAATTTAATTTTTAAATTAAAAGCGCATCTAATTACTTAATAGTTGATTTTTTGTATCTTTTTTGTAACAATTACAAAGTTTAAGTTGAAAATTATAAGGTTTACTTATAAGGTTTACACTTGATCTTGTTGTCAGTACATTTACAGCATAATTTTCACTTGACAAGGCATGTTTGAGATCAGGAATCAGAATTCTGTGTTTCATGTCCATTAAAACAGAATTCTGCTTAATGAGCAAGAACATGACAGGGACATCTTCTTGCTCATCAAGCAGAATTCTGTTTGTGAAAAAAGTGTTTGTGGTTTGTAAATCAGCTTATCTTCTTCTGCATCCGTTCTCTGTTTTTCTGAGCATCAACTTTAAAAGTAATATCTTTAAAATATACCTCAAAATTTGGCATCATGTGTACTGTATGTTTCTCACATGTTCTTATGCTTCTTCTAAAAGGTCTTACATTTGATTCCAGCTGGTCAATGCTGAAAAAAACAGGAAAAATACATTTTACTGATATTGCAATGTTGCTTAAGTTAAAGCTTTATGGTTAAATAGCTTACATTTCACAAGGCAGCAAATGCACAGCTAGCAAAAGGAAATGAAGTAAGATTACCACAAATGTTTCATGCACTCTAAAAAAAAAAATGGTGCTGTTTTTTTTTTGTCTCGTAATGATAGGGGAACCACTTTTGGTGCTGTATAGCACGGAATTGTGGTGCTTCAGTGGTTCTTTGACGGTTCTTTGGCATGACTACCATATACAGAACCTGTTAAGCTCCTGAACGGTTCTTCAGCGGTTCTTCAGTGGTTCTTTGGGGTGATTAAGGTGCTATAATAGCACCACTGCCGTACAAAGAACCTGTTAAGCCCCTTTAAATTTCTTTACAAGCCAAAGAACCACTGTTGGTGCTGTTTTGTGAGAAAGATAGAAGTGTTAGAAGAAATACAATGCAATATGGCACCTCTTATGGTTCTACATAGCACCATTTGACAAAGGTGCTGTATAGCAACTTGATTGATGTGACATCACAGACACCAGAACAGTTGTCTACATTGCAAAATATATACATATAATCAGTCCCTGAATTCCCAGGGAATTGAACCCATGACATTAAGATGGACAGTGTCATGTTATATTGTTTGAGCAGCAGGAAGGCTAGATTTCTAACATTTCTAGCTTTTTCCCCTTTTTGCTGTAATATGGTTGTTGATAGAATGAAGTCTGGACATTATTATCATCATTATTATTGTTATTATTATTAATAATAATAATATAATACATTCTATTTAGCCAGGAGAAACAAATATTATCTATCATCAGTTGCCAGTTATTCTGCCTCGAACATTATTTTTCACCAAAGTGCTTTGTGTTTTAAGACGAAGGTGGCCATTAACAGGAAGTTTCTGCTTAAAGCAAGCCCCTCCTTAACTGTTCTTTACGGAGTCAACACAGACAAAAATACAAAAAAAGTAACCAGATATCAACTAATCTTATTTTAGGTAAGATATTTTGTTTACTGTATTTTTGATACAGCCATTTAATTTTTTAAATTTTAATAATGTAATTTGTAAATATAGTGTAAGTTACATAGTGTAAGTTTTTGCTCATTTATTGTGTGGTGCTAAAAACTCATTTTAAAAGTTTTTTGATTTGTTAAAACATTAGGCTGGACAAAGGTATCTTTGTCAAAAAGCTATTTAGCAACACAAAAAAGTATTGCATTTGGAAGAGTAAAAAAATTATTATTTGGTTAAGGGTAAATTTCCTTACGCTATATAATGAACTGTAATAAATCTAATAGGCCATTTAATGTAATTTTATAGTAAAATATTGTTCAATTTATGGAAGTGAAAACAACTAAATCATCTATAATTTACATTCCCAGAACTGCCTTTGTCACTTCACATTTGGTGTTTTTACATTGAAATTACTATATTTCCTCTGAGTTCTTCTTACGTTTTATGTTACATCTCATGTTGTTAAATTAATGTTTATTGCATTTTTTAATTGTGTCGTCTGTGTTACCATGATGGTGTCGTGCACCTACTATTTGATTAGTGTTTACCTCAGCTTGTGGAAAATCTACTTGTGATGAGCTTTGATTCATCACATGGCTTTCTCATTACCATCTCTTTTTGTTGGTTGCCAGTTTATTAGAAAGATGTGAAATTTAGTACTTCAGTAGGTTGTTATTTGTCTATGTATGCATGTGTTTATTATATTTGCTGTGTCTGATTAATAGAGATATTTTTGTCCTCTTTAACTCCTGTATGCAAAGTACTTTGCTCACATTTCTTATTGAATTTGCACAATATAAACATGCTTATTACAGAAATCCAAAACTTTTTTAAGAATGGAAAGCAGTAAGGTCATCTCAACTGACAAACCTACAGTTGCCATCGAAGTAAACCCACAGGTGATACAAGATACTGTTATTTTTGTTGACGGACACGAGGCCGGAGGAAAAAATCACAATACGGCTGATAAAGGATTTTTCAAAGCACAACCGAAGGCACTGGGGGTAATGGATTTAATGATGAATCATAAAATATGGTTTTGGGAATGTTCTATTTAATTTTCTTCTAGATCACTGTATCCAAACACACATTTTATGCCATCATGAATAAAATACATGACATGTGTTTGCCCTCTAGACTGTCCAGATATTGATTGGAGCGATAGTCTTCATACTTGGCATTATACTTACCTCCAGTGTCTACAATTATTCTGCAATTCTTGACTATAGTGGCATAAACTACTGGGGGTCCCTTATTGTAAGTTTTATTTAATGGTTTTGCTTTATCGCTTCTCATTTTAATTTCCAGAATGACTTTTAAATGTTCTTTGTTTGTTTTTCTCAGTACATCAGTGCTGGCTCTTTGTCTGTAGCTGCACAGAATAAACATAATCCATGTGTGGTATGTACATAACCCCGACTTCGGCACATTATAACTTTTTGTCGGTCGCATTGTTTTTTTTATGTATTTTCCTACTACCTATTAGTTATGCACTTTAAAGGGATAGTTCACCCAAAAAAGAAAATTAGCCTTTTACTCACCTTCGAAGCATCCTAGTTGTAGGTGACTATCTTCTTTTAGACGAATCCAGTCGAAGTTATATTAAACAATGTTTTTGATCTTCCAAGCCTTAGAATGGACCATACGGGTGAAAAATCCATCATCCATCATAAAACACGGCTCCGGGGGGTGAATGAAGGCCTTCTGCAATCTCGTGCGTTGTTGTAATAACAATATCCATATTTAAGAATTTTGGGTTTCCTCGTGCTGTCATAGAAGTTCAGCTATCATTTAGCCAAAAGATTGGTTATCTCGTTGTAGCTTTTAGCCTTCTGGTAAAAGTACCAAAAAACTAAACCAGTGATCAAGATTTCAACTAAATTTGCCTCAACTAAACGAAAGGCTGGAGATAGTTGTAAGAGTTCTTGCTTTAACATCTGTAACCTAGTGTTTTGCCCAATGTAGCCTATCTAGCTGTTTTTAAATCTCCAACATATCACTATGTAGAGTCTTTAAATGCAATTAGAGTCTTTTCAAATTGACTTTGGAATTATTATCATAAGATCCACTTTGTTGAAAAGATGTTATACAACCCACCCCCCAGGACTTTTTTTTTCCTTAAAGTAGGTCTCCCCTATACTTAAATGTAATTGTAAGTTTCAAATCTTTTCAATGATCTGTTCTTTGAGTATTAAAAATATTCCTAGTGGTCTGAAACCAGTACATTCTGTTCTTGCAGGTGAAAGCCTCTCTTGGAATAAATGTGTTCAGTGCCATAACTGCAGGGATGGCCATTCTTCTGATGGGCATACAATTAGCTTTAATATCAATGGATCATCCAAGTTTATATGTTGAGGTATTATATTCACAATGTGCAATATTTTATATTCATGTTTAATGTGCATTCATTTGTTTTTAGTTTTTTTTTTTTTTTTTTTTTTTTTTTTTTTAAATAGCTGTTATGTAATTAAAGGCACAGTTGAAAATTCACTCGTATATGACTCCAAACCTGCATGTGTAGAACCCAAATCGAGAAATTCTGAAGACTGCTCTGTAACAATCACATTGACTGAGGGCAAGACATTTGAAGTTATCACAAAAGCAGTCAATATGATCTGTACACTATATTCCAGGCCATAAGATAGCTTTGTGTGAGAAACAGGCTGTTAATAATAATATTATTATTAATATTTTCAGTTCACAAAACTGTTCAGCTTTGTCCATGAATCTGACATATTCCGTTTCTCAATTTTAAGATCTGATCCCATTGCAGGAAAAGGCTCAATAGCAGATTTTCAGGTAACTAAAAACATGCATATTAGTCTGTTCATCACACAAATCTATTGTATGGTAAGGCACTTAAAAGGCTATATATATATATATATATATATATATATATATATATATATACTCTCATAATTAGCTCGAAATGATTCCTGCCTTAATATACGTTTGTTCGATTTTTGTAGTATTTTACTATGAGGGTCACTGGAATATTGCTGGTGTTCACCATTCCTCAGTTCATCATCTCCATCTGTATCTCAGCAATTGCCTGCAAAGCCGCTTGCAACAAAAACTCTACAGTGGTCAATGTGCACTAAATCAGGTAAATGATTTAGTGGTGATGATGCTATTATTGTTATTATGAGCTTGGCAATCAGTTTTATCACAACAATCAATAGTTCTTTGTGTCAATGTTTTTAGAGAACGATGCAGCTCCACTGAACAAGCAGAATGAGAAAACTAGCAGAATGTAAAGAACATACAAATGACCAGAATGCATCATGGTAAACTGCCTTTAACCTTAATGCACCTCTGAGGTACTGTATGAAATAGATATAGGAACTACTGTATAAGTCCATCACAACATGCTTTATTGTTTTTCTCTTTATAATTTATCAAAGATAGAAGCCTATAAAAATAAACTGTATGTTGTATGGTTTTTATTAAAATTAATCCTGAGTCTCTTGTGTACTAATATATCTTGTCTGTTACTTCCAAGGAGCACTGAGTCAAAGTAAGGACATAATATACAATCCAAAAGCTGCGAATTTATATCTCAAATGATTGCTCCTGATTTTTTTATTATTATTTTTTGTATCAGTTCTAGTGTTACAGGCAAGAAAATTTGTGAATATTTAGTTATTTATATCCTGAAAATGTTTACTTGTGCATTAGGTAATGCCCATCTTTTTGTCATGAAGCCTATTTTCATAGAGAGTGAGAGAGGTAACTCTTTAATTAAGTAATGCAGCAAAAATGTGCCATTTTAATGTGCATTTACATTTAGATTGTAAAAATTAAATTTTGATTGGGTAAGTAAGTCAGACATTTGGGTGGGCTTAGAACCTAGATGCCTAGATCTGGTCCCAGGCTCTGGTGTCCCTTTAATTAATGTGACAGTCATGAGTTTTGATAACTGAATTCAAAGTCGGTCCCTTCTGAATTTGATTAAGAATTCATTTAAGGCCTTACTCCATCATTTACTGATAAATGAGTGCCCAACTACATGATTATTGGGTATGTTTGAACATGTAATCATAAATATTTTTTTTTGTTCTCAAATGGCCATAATTTATTCCTTGTAGTTTTTATCTATATGTAAAGCCTTTTGAAATTTATGGGGAAGGGCATCAACATAATCGTTAAAGTATGTTCAACATAAGTATGATGCAAGATCATATGAGACAAGCTCCTCCTTAGCAGTTCTTCACAGTCCACACACAAAGATACACCAGAAGAGCGATCAGACATCCACATCAGCTGAACTCAACTCATTTCATTTCAGGTGAAATATATTTTTTATTTATCTAAATTATAAAGTATATCTTTATATACACACTTTGATATACAATATTTGCAAATAACCATCATCTTTGGACTTTTTGTGATCTTTCACACCAGCAATTGTTTTGAATTTGTTGCTCATTTAAGTTGTTTTGTGACACTTTTTTTGGATCCTTGTCAAAACTTCTCTATACTTTTATCTTAAGTGTTTAATCAAGGTATTATATGAATATACATTACAGTGATAACTTTTTGAGCTGTGCATTTTTTCTACCTTTACTTTTATGACAGTATAATCTAACAAAAGCCTTTGTAATTTTCTTGTTATAGAAACACTGGCAGTATCACAGTTTTATACATCACTCAAGACAATGCTGTAAATATAAATGCAGATACTGTTCATGAAAAGCAGACAAATGCAACCTTAAATGATTTGTGAATTTTAATGCTTAATGCTTTATGGTGGTATAATAATGGTGGTAACAAAACAGTAGCTGGTAGCCATTGATTGTCATAGTTTTTTAGGTTTTTTTTATATATACATATTTTCAGTAGATACTATGAAAGGTTTGGTCACCAACAAATTCTTCTTTTGTGGTTAACAGATGAAAGAAACTCTTGAGCGTGAGTAAACAATAACAGAATTTACATTTTTTGGCTGAACTTTACGTTTAATTGCAGGTGAAAACTTTGCCAAGAATGGAAAGCTGCAAGGTCATGTCAAATGACAAAGCCACCGTTATCATCCAAGTAAATCCACAGGTCAAACAAGATACTGATATTTGTGATGACAAACAGCAGGCCAGAGGAGCATATCACAATACTGATCTTAAAGGATTTTTCAAAGCTCAACCAAAGGCACTAGGGGTAATGATAAATTATAATTATATATGATTTTGGGAATATTTTAGTGTCATATTGTCTTCTGTGATAAAATGAACAGAAAATAAAACTGTTGTCATATGTCCTGAAGTGAATAGATGTGTGACAGTCTGGTTGCTTTAAGACTGTATGCATAAAATATGACTGTAGCTTTCCTTTGTATGTGTTATCAAACATTAATGATATGCCATTATGGGAAAAGATAAATAAAATAAATAAATAAATAGACATTTAACCCATATCTGCCCTGTCTAGACTGTCCAGATAATGATTGGAGTGGTGATTTTCTTGTTTGGTATTGTATACACCATTAACATCATTACCTATGAGACGCCAATTTTTATCTTAAGTGGCATCACCTACTGGGGATCCCTTATTGTAAGTTTCTTTTTCATGGCTTTGCTGTCTAGCTTCTTATTCTAATGTCCAGAATGTACTTTAACATGCCCTGTGTGTCTTTCTCAGTACATCAGTGCTGGCTCTCTGTCTGTTGCGGCGCAGAATAAACTTCATCTTTGTGTGGTATGTATACAGTATATAATGTGCTGAAATCTGTGGGTAATAATTCTTTTTGTTACATCGTTTATTATGCAATCAAACACTATTATTCACATTACTTTTTTAAAATAATGTGCATTTGATGTGTAGTTACACCACTAAATGCATGAAGCAAGCCTTTATAATCTGTTCTTTGAGTAAAGACTACATGTCTTCGGGCACAATGGGGCTACGGGGTAAAAGGACTTTGTGATTTTATTCTCAAACTCTTAAAAACCAAATAGCAACAAAATCTACGCAATTTTCCTATACATAGCCTACCTTTTGCTGCCTTAATATTTACATAATTTTGAATTAAAACTACAAGAACAGATTTTTATGTAACTTGTATTTACATGAGAACTATTTTAAAAAAAGATGCTCCACGCATTCAAGAAAAAAGAAATAATTTGATCAACATATATTTTGAGATTAGTAATAAAAAACAACAACAACAAATCTTAAGGGAGATTTTAGCCACCCTAATACATTTGCGTAAACAGAATAAAATGCAACCACAAAACTTTCCATGATAAACACTCTTTTACCACAGAAGTGAACACGAGACCCTTTTACCACTAAAAGGAAGTGGACTAATAGAACATCTGACTCATTTTCAGTTTGCAGAGTTTTACATGTCTTCACCAATATTATAACTATACGTCACCTTTAAAGCATCAACCTTTCTTCCTGTAGGTGAAAGCTTCTCTTGGAATGAATGTGATCAGTGCCATAACCGCAGCGATCACCATTTCTCTGATGGGCATAGAGATACATCTCAATTCAACGCCCTATGGAAGGTGCTTCTATGGATACAGTGATAACTCTGAAGTTTGTTCAAAACTTAAGGTACTACATGTACAATTTACAATACTATATTAATATGATCTGTTTAAATTTGTTTTAAGTTTTTAATTGCTGTTTTACTTCGTTAATTGAACAGTTCAATCTAAAAATGACAATTGTGTAATCATTTACTCATTTTAATAAAAGAGATTGTGCTGGTCACTCTTTTCCATACAATTATAATGACTACGGACAGGAAATTTCATACTTCAAAATGACATAAAAGCATAGCTAAAGTATCACAAAAGTGAAAATAATAATAATAAAAAATAATATTAAAAAAAAAAAATAAAAATAAAAAAAAAAAAAAAATCCATCCAAAGTCCATGTGACTTGTGCACTAGATATGTTCCAAAAGTTTGAAAGTCATGATGTCTCCTTATGTAAAAATATTGAGAAATTCACTCAGTATAAATGCTGGGATATTATTCTTTAAACTGTTTTCATATGGGCATGTTGAATTTCTTTCTCTTTTTTTTTAAGGGCTATAATATGGGGATCACTGGAGTATTGCTGGTGTTCACCATACTTCAGTTTATCATCTCCATCTTAATCTCAGGATTTGCCTGCAAAGTCACCTGCAACACTGACTCTACAGTGGTCAATGTGGCACTAAACCAGGTAAATGATTTTTAGTGGTGTAATGGTGATGCAATTACTATAATTATATAATTAATGGCAGTAAGATTTATCCAAGCATGTATTTTCATTTACATTAAACAAGCCACAACCACAATGGTAAAGCTAGCAGAATGAAAAGGAATTATTAAGTGACCGTAATATGGTCCACTGTAAACTGTATTTAATCTATTACTGTACATAATATAATAATAATAATAATAATAATAATAATAGTCTACTACTGTATAATAATAGTCTTTAATAGTCTAGTTCAATTTACAGTTAACAATTTTTAGACACCAATAGTGTCTGTGCAATCAGTCATACGCCCATTACCCTAACCACTCCCTCCACCCCAATAACAAAATTAAAACTGAAAATAAGTCTGAATCTGTTATTTACATATTGTGTCTATTACTTTCCAGGGATACTGAGTCACAGGGAGGAGATCCTACTGTCAAAAGTTGCAAGGAATAACTCATGATGTCATCATCATAATCATAATTGTCATTACTATTTTAACCTTCTGATATTGTTCATTTAGGCATTACAGACATGTTGTTTGTGGTCAAAACTGACTGGAAACCATATAGATGTACAAAAATTTTATTTTTGTTAAATAAATGTACTATATTTCATTTCAGTAATGTTTCTTTTCTTTATTCTTTGGTATTTTGAGGGGATTTCATGTTACTAAACAATATTCACAATTGATATTGTGTTTTTAACTCATGCAGCATTTAAGTTAAAATTGAGCAAAAGTAATTAAAATCTGTTGCCACTGGGGGAAAAAACATATGTGAGGGGAAAAACATCTGCAATACAGCATAGCCATTAGATGTCTGTATAGCTCTATATATAAAAAACAGTGTTGCGTATTCCCTAATTACTGAGAACAGTGTTATCAGACATAACTATTTATTTTTATTAGTTATTAATAACTATTTACACCTTTACTACAACTAAATCAAACATGCTCCATCAAAATAAAAAAGAAGGAGGAGGACGTGACGTGTGGCCATGTACGGTGTCCCATACTCAGAATTTGTTCTCTGCATTTAACCCATCCAAGTGCAGTGGGCAGCCAATGCTGCGGTGCCTGGGGGGTAGTTGAGGGTTCTGTGTCTTGCTCAAGGGTCTCACCTCAGTCATGATATTGAGGGTGAAGAGAGCACTGGTTATTCACTTCCCCCACCTATAATCCCTGGACCTAAGACTCGAGCCCATGACCTTCGGGTTACAAGTCCAACTCTCTATTCATTAGGCCACAACTGCCCTCCAACAACAAAGAAGTACCTTGGCTTTGAATAATGGATAGTGTCCTATAGCAAAAAATTACTTTTATTTACATTGTACATAGATCTGTCTAATCAAACACGGAAAAACATGGATAAGAGTCTGCAGGTCAATAAAGCTTGTTAAGAAGGCCAGACTCAGTCCTCATTTAGATGTGCGTTGCAGAAAGGGAGAAGGCTTGTGTGGATTGTAATGAACAAATACACTATTATATAAACACTTAGTCATCCTTTACAGGAATATTTATGAATATGTTCTACATATACATACTGTATGATATGATCAGGAACATCATGTACAAACAGCATTTTTTAAATAAAGTCAGTGAGCAAGGCAAACACATTTGTGTTATCTAAAATGTACCATCTGGGGGCAGTAGCTGTAGCTCTAAGCCTGAGCTTTAATGTATCACACACACACACACACACACACACACATAAACTTACATTATTACCACATATGGCCACAGCCACATATGGCCATATATGGCCACAGCCACAGCCATATCACCCTGCAGCCCAAGACTGGTTG
>SCHK01074663.1:0-11013 GCA_004124795.1 Poropuntius huangchuchieni
TCAGTCTCAGTTGGATGTCCACATCTGAAACTGATTGGTTAGTGTCCAGCTGGTTAATTTGTGAAAAAAAATGATGATATGGATATTTTATTTGTAAACCTCATTCTTTTTCAATTATTTCAGTTAATGACATATAGCGAGCTAAGCCAGGAGTAGTACTAACAGTTTCATGTAATGGCTGAAGACGCGAAAAGTGAGGAACAGACTGGAACCGGTCCGATTGATTCAAATTTGTGACATTCATTAATTTCAGTTGATTTCATAAATTTGGACCACAAAGCACAAATCATTTAATTCAGATCGGGACTTCGGAGTGTGTATTGCAAGTCTTTTTTAATTTCTGATTTTTTATTTTTGTTAAATGGTTTTAATGTTGCAAATGTGTAGTAACCAAGGTTCTTTTATACATAGTTTTATTATGGTTAAACTATGTTTAGTGGATACAAAACCAAATTTGGTTATTTTGTGGTTACCATTGTTTAACTATAGTAACCATGTTCTTTTTTCACCTTAAGAGGACACATATTTTCTCTTGATCAGAACATAGCTAGCTAGCACGAAGAAAATACTTGTTTTATTTTCTTTTTATGTTTATTTAAATAATCAAAAAAAAAATTATGATTTTCAAGGCTGTATAAAATTTAGGACGCTATGACATGTTCCTGCCAATGCCCAGTGACTACTAAATTGACCCTAGTAATAATATTGTTCAAACAATTAAACGTCTGTTGTCTGCCATTATGTTTCCACCAATGCCAAAAATCAAACCTACACCCTTGGTAGTAGTAATTACATTAATTTGGTGGAAATGATTATTCTCAGTTCAATACAGGGAGTGTGCTGCAGTATAGGCTCATGAATCAGCTGCCACCCGTGTGCCAGTGTGTTTTTCAACATACATGCAAAACTGTACAGAAATTAGAGATCACCCTCACATTTATTTCTGTACTCCTTTTTCTTCACTCCTACGGGGTTTCCTCTTATTTGGGCAAAAACAATGAAGTCTCTGGACCTGCCTGGGACAGATTAAATCCGTAAAAATCAGATTACTAATCAAGATCAGTATTAACCTGTCTGAGATTACACTAATTCAGGGCAGCAGAGACCACCGCCATCCCACAATTAACCACGTCTGAGCATAATGCAGAATTATCAAATCAAACAATTATAGTTAACTCAAACAGTGTTTTGGCAAATAAAACATTTAAATGACTGTGATATTTCAGCAAGAAAACAGGAGTGTATAATGATCCGTGCTCTTTGTGTTTGTGTGGGGTGATTAAGGGTCTGTTAAGGGTCATGACAGGCCATTAGGGACTATCTACTGCTTCCATTGTGCCAAAAAGATGTCTGCTGTCTTGCCAATTTCAGCCTCTTAAGAGTCTCCAGGAAAATAGCTGTGTGCTGTTTTCAACCGCTGACCCCTGCTGTGATCATATTCACATGACCTTCGATCCCCGGCTTTTTCTCTGCCCGGACCGCATGGGCATCATCCCACAGAGGGAGTCTGGAGAACTGGGGGTGGTGCCGGATAACAGGCTGCTTTCATTCAGGTCTTTAAGGTTTCCATGGTGACCCCACATTCCAAAGATCAGCTGGTTTCAAGAGGCCGCATGCAGCAAAACACTAGCAGCTAAATAGATGGGGAAAACATTTCTATTATACAGGATCATTCCATGTACAATTAAAGAAAAAATTGTGTTAGACTAAACAAATAGGATTTGATAATTCACTATGTTTTGAGTAGCAAAGTAGCAATGAAATTCCATCTTTTTAATTCCAAAATAATAATAGAAAATAAGTACCAGAGGTTTTATATAAAATATAAAATAAAATAAGAAAAATAATATAACTTATTTCAGGTAGTTATCAAGGCAATATTTCTAAATTTCATTTAGCAAATTTAAATTATAACCCTTAAAAAGAAAAATATATATATAAAAATTCTAAATATTAATAAAAATATGTTACTAAAATTACACTGTTAAGTATAATGTGAAATGCATCTTAAGTTTACCGGCATAAGACGTTTTTCAGTCCGAGATCTAGTAAACGGCGCCATCTAGAGAAGAAAATGTGTCAATGACCCAACATGCAAAAGGACAGCTGATACAAAAACCAAAAATTACCATAAAAGTGGTGTTTTATAACAATTAATGTGCCTTACACCATGCTTTTGTATGACTTCAAAATACTCATGATATAGCGCATAAGTCACTACTTGAAATCAAGTCACAAGTGGAAGATATAAAATTACAAAATGGGACAGCTAAATTTACAACTGTGAGATTGTAATTACCTACCATTATGGAAATAGCCTTCCACAGGTTTCCACGACTATTCCTTTAATTTAAAATAAATACAGTAATTCATGAAAACAAAGCTTCTGTTTAAAAAAAAAAAAAAAAAAAAAAGAGAACAAAAACATTTATTGCGAATACATTTAATGAAATGTGGAGTTCATGTTACAAAACCATTTTAACAAAAACAGGATAATTCCACTGTTTTATTTAAAGTATTTTGCACACAAGCATCAACGAATTCCTCCATAGGAAACTGAACATAAATACTTTCCCACAACTATGTGATCCGATTACTAGTATTTGTGCTGTTTTAAACTGACTAACCGTCTAATCCACACACCTGGCCCATTGTTAATTTGTTACCTGTATCCCCTGTAATAAAAAGAAAATACTAACATGCTAAGCGTGCGTTTTCTCCACCCAACTCCAGGCTGGGTTGAGATTGTGCATGAGAATGCAATGGGCACCAGAAACATCGTATAAAACCAACACACGGTCCAAGGCTGCTTCGTTTCAGCTACAATCATGTTCGTCTAGGTTCAGGAAGCCTTTGACGTTGTAAAAAAAAAAATTTGTAAAAAATGTGTAGTCAAATGGCAATTTCTTAATAGAAAATATGTTTTATGCAGTTCAGATGCAAGCCAACCCTAGATACCAAAATGTTCAAGTGAACATGCTTTTACCATGAAAACAACCTGGATTTCCACCCCAAATAAATATTTCATTCTTTTTTAGCAGCTACATTTCCAGTTCAGCATAAGATAGTTTAATAGAATGAATTGTTAAATGAAAATGGTAAAAATTAACGTTGTACATAAATAACACTGAAAAAAAAATACCACAAGGAGGTTTGATTTTCTTAATAATGAACAGACCATTAAAAAAAATGGCAGTAGAAAAATAAAAACGATAAGTTCCACATTCACAACAGACTAAATAGAAACGAAATCAACAACAAAAATAACACTGATATATTTTGCTTTACCTCCAAGAGCATACTTAAAACCGTGAGGAAAAAAAGAACCAGAAAAACGTCCGCTTGCAGTGAGGTATTCACTTCCGATCTAGCAAGGCTACTGAAAAAACTTGAGCCCTGCCACCAGGAAGAACTTTTCCAGGAAAATCTCAGAGTCCAGGACGGCGATGTGGGCTGCCCGGCCAATCAGGGAGTTGGCGGTGTTGGGCAGCGCATGGATGACATCGTAACGCACCAGGTTGCAGTCTTTGTTCTGAAGCACTGGGAGTAGAAGGTTCTCGATCATCTCAGCATACACTGGACCTGATCACACCAGAAGATAAAGAGGGAAAGAAGCAGATCTTTATCCTTGCCAAGTATTAACTTAGTTTGGGTTTGGAATGACATGAGGGTAAATACAGAAAAAAAAATTGGGGGGTGGAGTCTTTTCCATGAATTCTCACCAGTCTGTTTGTCCTTTAAGGCTGTTTTGCACATCTCGATTCGAGCAGAGTGATAGGGGACATATCTGTCCTGAAGAGACCCCACCAGCACCACATTCTTAAAGAACTGAAGACCTGAAACAGAGTTTGAGAGTTGGTATATGGAGAAAAACAAACTAACATCATCTAGGTGGAACCAAAATAACGTCACACTGACCTGCTTTCTTGCTTAGCTTATAGAGGAAGGTCTGTCGTGGGTCAGAGTGGTCACGACAGGTCAACTGCAGCAGAGAGCCAGATTTCTTCCACTTCTGCATAAACCACAACCCTGACACAGAGGAAAAACGAGAGAAACAGTTTAAAAATGAATGGCTCATAAATGACTGTCTTCAGAAAACTGCTGAGTTCATGAGGATGGGTTACCGGTATTGACGAGGGCTGAGCTGTTGTACAGCGTGCCAAGATGTGGTCCAGACAGAGATAGAAATGTGTGCAGTCTGCTGAGATAACACTTGAACCTGGGCCTCGTCAGCACTGAGCGCACGATCAGATTTCCCAGAGAATGACCCACAAAACTGAGAAAGACAACATGGCGATTCTGTCATCCTAAGGCTAGATGCGTTTTAGTTTTGACATATTGCTCATATTTTAAACAAGGTCAAGTTAAAACTCAATTAGAGGCCCAGTGCAAACTGGCATACTTTGATTGACCTCCATTTGCACATCTGTGAAGTTCATTTTAAATTCATGTTATTTGTCATTTTATAGTGCAAAATGGTGCTCAAGAGCGCCCCCTACAAGGCCAAAACGCACCACGACGCACACTGGTTCAGACCTCACAGTCTTGAGAGGGCAAGGGATGAGAGATTCTTTTGGTTCATTCTCAAGGTTCAGGGCAAAAGGATCCCAAGTATTTAAAATGTGTCTCTGAGGTTTGTTTTTAGTCTACCGTTTCGACACCACAGCAATGCTTAATTTATTTAACAGAAATATGTAAGATAAATGGACAAAACTGTCAAATGCCCTTAAAATCAATCATTTTGAAATGTCACACTGGACAAGGCTAATAAAAATGTTGTCTGTAAAAATAGTGTGCTTTCTTATATCTGAGTTTTACTTTATCATATATCTGACTCTGAGAAAAAGATCTTACCTTATCTTGGAAACTGTGAGGTTGTAGATTTGTATGTACTGCACTATTTCATCCAAAAGTCTGTCAGTCATGGATTCAAAATCAGCAAATGTATCATTCTTGAATAATAACCAAAGAAATTCAATAAGGTTAATATTTCAAAATATATCACATTCTCCAAGCCTAATTTATTAGTGATTTTACAAGTTCTTTATATTTAAAAAAAATATATATATATTTTTTTATTTATATAATGCATAATTTATTAATTCTAGAAACCGCCCAAATCCTGTGCTTGTTTACGAGACTGTTTTGCCTCACCTGATTGCGTTCTGACATTAGGAAATCTATACGAGCTCCAGGCAAACCGAGCTCCAGATAAGTCTTCACTAGACGCAGATCTGCACTGTTCCCTAAATAAAGAGTTTTTATTAAAAGAAAAATCAATCTGAATCTGTAAATGTGGCCTCAGAGTTATACATAGGATGTGACCACTTACCATCCAGACCATGTACACACACTATTAAATGTATGCCCTCATCACAGTTTTCATCCTCATCCATGCTGAAATATGGCACAGTGGATGCCAGATCTGCCACCTCGCTGTACAGGAAGCCTGGCAACTTTAGTTGCTTTAACTCCTCTTTTGCTTGGGCAAACCTAAAGATCGAAACACACAATCAAACAGTGACACAAAAAGGAACCTATGTCAGGTATTAGTTCATTCATCTACAATCTGCAGCAACACGAACTCCTTGCTTTTAATGCTTCTCTATTTAATGTACTTCTAAAATCCCAACTTACACTCAATGTAAATGAACATTTTTCAAATCTAAAGTAATTTGCTATTATTTGTTGTAACATTTATTATAACAATTTGCATTAAATTACTGCAACACATTTATTGAAAGATTATTTAAAAATGGCATTACCTAGGAAAGTAGCTTAAAATAATGCCTAAACAGCTATATAACATTAAAATTCACATTAACATAATAATATACCTAGTGTGTGACCTAGATGATTTCAGTCAAAAAGGCAATTTGTTGTAGAAGTGAAGCAAGTCATTAAAGTTATTAAAGGAAAAGACACTTTATTGTTTGAAATAACATATACACTAGTGTTCAAAGGTTTGGGGCCAGTAAAAAAAAATGGGCAGAAATTAATACTTTTATTGAGCAGGGANTACACTTTATTGTTTGAAATAACATATACTAGTGTTCAAAGGTTTGGGGCCAGTAAAAAAAATGGGCAGAAATTAATACTTTTATTGAGCAGGGATGCATTATATTAATCAAAAGTGACATTAAAGACATTTATAATGTAAATGTTAAAAACGTCTATTTACAAAAAGCAATTCTTTTGAACTTTCTATTCATCAAACAATCCTGAAAATTGTCTCTCAGTTGAAAAAACCTTGACATCTGGCAATATATATTTTTTATTCATTTTTTGTGCATGGCAAACTCCAAAACTAAAGGGTAAGGGGGAAAAAAAAGAAAACTCACGCTGTCATCTGAGCAGTGGGGGCGCTCTTGTACCAGCACAGGTCGCTGCTGGTTGGTGCTGGTCCAGAAGGCCGTGTCTGAAGGCCGGCTGAGGGGATGTATGTTTCCTGGAGCTGTTCCAAACCCAGGTGATCATAAAAAAGGGTCCTTCCCTCTGCTCCCCCATCCTCACACCTTCCTTCCTCCCCTGGGAGTCCATTAACATAAACCAACCCATCTGTCTCCTCGTAATAACCGTTCTCAATCATCTCATGTTCCTGCTCTTCCTCCTCGTCCTCTTCGTCATTAGCATTGGGGCAAGTCTGAATCCCCAGCGTTACAGCTGCAGTCTCCAATGGGCTGATCTCAGATACATCAGTGCTGGAACGGGAGCCAAAGTAGTTCTCCACAAAGCCTTTCTTCACCAGGTCCGTGCTGCTTGTGACCGATGTACTGGACTGGGCGGCCGTCTGAGGCTCACTACATGCTTCTGGCCCTGAAGGTGCACTACCTGGAACATCGGCCTCACTAGATCCCGTCGGCCTGTCAGGAGCATTAGCTTCACAGCGGGTCTGGATAGCAGAGTCCTCATTGTAAGACACCAGCCCATCCCCTTGACTGATAGATGCTTTTTGTTGAGCTAAAACTCTAGAGCTCGATAACGGGAGGCTATGAGTGTCTCCTGAAAATATGAGGCTCTGTTCCTGCACCAGGATGCTGGACTTTCTGCTAGTGACTTCTGTCTCCACCTCATCATCTGAGGGGAGCGAATTAATGGAGGTGAGGGAAGACTGGACTCCACTGATGCCGCTGGTGCTCTCTGGATTGAGACCCTCTAAGGTGGTGGCTCCTTTGGAGGCAGGGCTGAGCGGAGATGGTCTCTGATGGGCACTCTGTAGAAGGGGCTCTGTAGGTGCCTCCAGGCTAGCATTCGCAAAAGGAGATGGAGAAACAGGTGCTAACTGTGTTGCTGAGCTGGGCTCACTCTCAATTCCTGAGTCTGAGAGCCTGGAGGAAGCTTGAGGAGCACAATCACTTCTCAGCGCGGCTCCACAAGCTCCGACAAACGTGGCGCCGTCCCCAACTCGACTCTTGAACTCAGAGAAATCAGTCTGTGTGATCTCTGGAACATCCCTCTTGGCGGTCGGATCTGGGTGGTGCGGTAAGAGAATGGTGACCTTATCGCCCTGGTAGGGGTCCTTGTCGCTCGGTTTGACATCAATATGTCTGAGCCCAGCGGGTGGATGTGTTGAATCAATTCTGGTAGCTGCGCTCTGTGTGGCTTCTGCTCCAGTACCTGCCTGGGGCCTAGCCTGCATTTGCAAATTCAAAAGATTGGAAAAGCTGTCGCTCTGGATACCGGCGTTGCCTTGAATGTCGCTTGTGGTGCAGTGTTTAGTATTCTGAGCACAATGCGTGGTTGCAGTTTCATTCTGGTGGATGTATTTGCCTACACCATCTAGCTCGTCTTTCGGATTGCACTGAGTGTCGACTTCTTTGGACTTGGTGGTCGGTTCACCATGAGGAACCTTCAAGTTCTTGTAGCCCGTGAGGACCACGGAGTCTTTCGAGCTCTGCCTGATCAGCTTCTTTGAATTGTCAGTCTTGGCATTCTTCTTTAGCTTGATAGATTTGGCTTTGGATTTGAGGGGAGGCTCGTTCTGTTCAGGCCAAGCCGTGGCGAGGGAAGCTTGCTGCTTATCCGAGTATGGGCCAAGGCCTCCTAATCCACTAGCAATGCAGTCCTTTGAGTTGGACCTGTCTGCTTTAGCGGACACAGAGCTGCTCCTGGTGTTGTGGAGACCAAGCCATGGACCATCGCGATCTTCAGGGTAGAAGAAATACGGTAAGCAGTCGTTTAGCAGACCATTTATCCTAAGTGAGTAGTCACTTAACTACAGAGACTGTTCCCATTGCGCAAACTAACATTAAGGAAATAATGCTGAATTCCCTTATGAAGGGTCTGAACCTTTAAGCTTTTATAACCAAACCACTATGCTACACCTAGTTTATCTTAAAGACAGCATGAACTAGCACAAAATCTGACATTTCAAAGGTCTTGTCCCTTTTCACTATATTTAGTTCAGGTGTGTCCAGTCCTGCTTCTGGAGGGTCAAAGTCCAGCAGACTTAGGCTCTAACCATAATAGAACACATAACTGAACCAGCTAAGCAAGGTCTTCAGATTTACTCTAAACTCCTAGTCAGATAGGGTGGGCTTAAACTATCTAGGAAGGTGTTCCTGCAGAAGCAGGATTGAACACCACTGCTTTAGTTTTTTTTAGTCCAGCAAAAGCATACTTTAAAGCTTGCACAAATCGTGAACACTTTCAAAATGAAAGGTTTTTTTTTTATAATGAGCTGACAGCTAAAAATGATACTCAAAGATGATCATTTTACTAATCCACAGGTGCTGTTACCTTCAGTAACTGATTCTAAATATCTGTCCTCAAAGATGATTGGTAGGGAGTTCACATCTCCATCAAGATCGGCACATTCAACAGGAAGAGGTGGCAAAGACAAGAAGTAGGAGGAGTTCTTGATAGCTGTGGTCATCTGTTGGTGACTGTGAGCACTGTTGAATAAAATAGTTGATTTGAATTATCATGATAATTCACATCTTCTCTGTGTGCTAAATAACATTACAGTAATGAGATTTGAAGCCGTACTGCAGTTCCTGGTAGGCCAGTGCACTCTGTCTTGGGTGTTCAAGACAAAAGAAAGCTTCTGCAAATCTTTGCACCTAAAAATGGTAAATACAACTTAAGTAGAGCCTGAAATATACTGTGCACAAATTAGAACAGAATCTGCATATGATAGAAATCTCACAACTCACCCGTAGTGTATGGTGCTCCTGGGCCAACAGCGCAGAGACCCGCTCATTCAGGGACACCACTTCCAGGAAATTCCCCCACAGTGCCATGAGCAGAGAGCACAGCTGTGCCAAATTCATGTTCACCAGTTCAGCCAACTCATCTGGGCTCTCTGCCCTCTGCTACAAGATTATATACACACAACCATAAATATAAAAGAGTGTAGTACACCATCATGATACACCAGCCAAGTAACACCACAGCGGTGGGAGGTATGACCTTAACTTTTGGATTGAGTAATGTTATATTACAATAATGGTATATCTCACAATCTATTTATTTTTGCTGAAAATTCAACAAAAAAAATATTTCTATATTAAATTACCAAGTTGTAATGCCCATGTTTGTACAATTCAGTGAATTAAGTACTTTAAAATTGATGGATGCAAACCAAAACACATTATTCATTTTCATTTTATTTTATATTCATCTGATTTGTTGATTCACATTACAAACTTTTGCCCTATAACTTATAAATGAGCGACATTGCTCAAAAACTGTAAAATAACCAAATTCTGCTTTACAGATGTTGCCAGATGGTAACAAGTAATAAAGTTCTAGAACATACTATAAATCTTAATAAATATATTGACTTGTTTGGGACACATCCTGGTCTGTATTTTTTGCATTAAAGGGTATTAACTTCCCTTGACATACCTTGACTTGTTCACAAAGCTCATTAATTCGGGCCTCCACATCAAGTTCCTCTAAAAAAAAAAAAAGAAGAAAAGAAAAGACAGCAGGGTGAAAATTTTGGTCTTACAGCAACAGTATGGAGTGAATGAGAGAGAAGGGTCTGTCTGAAGAGCCTGTGATTGACAGCACATGAGAGGGATCTAGAGGATCCACAGCACAGGAAGTAGGAGTCAGAGGACAGAGAATACCAGCAATGTTCAAGCAATAAGACTGATCCCAAGTCAGCCTGAGATTTGAGATACTACTAAAGGAAAGGAGGACTAAGTCGAGCTAAAAGCTCCCTCACTGAAGGACACTTGCCACTGACAAACGTCCAAGTTAAGGGGAACGGAAGAAAGAAAGAAAGCTAAAAAAAGACACGAATGAAAGGCAAGAGGCATGTGGAGCGATTTTGAGGGTCGGTTTTGGAGGGACATACCTATGTAGACGTGCCTTTGGCCTGGAGGGTAAGGTCTTCTGAGAACTCGTTCATAAAGGACCTGCATGCTGGGCTTGGCTAGTGGTGGGATTGCACATATAGGCACGTTTAAAACTTTCACTCTCCCCTTTTGCTGTTTGAGTTTAAAATTAATACTTAAATACATGCAAGTTCAGTCACTGTCAGAAGCAGCAAGGGGTGAGTAGTTTAGCTTTGACTGAGTGAGTGAGGGTTTACAGTGAAAGTTCTGGAGGGATAGTCGTATTATAGACTAGTTCTGAGGTTCAAACACACAAAAATTGGAGATTAAAGCATCCGCATGCTGACACATATATAAGAAAGAGGGCAGAGGCATACAATATGGAGGTAAATAAACATGAACTGGTAAAAGTCCAGAACAGCAGCTCTTCAAAAGTCTCTAAACAGATTTTCTAGTGAATGGGTATATTAGTTTGAGTGAGTATTCAGTGATCTGATAAGCTCTGATGAGATTAAAACATATAAATTAATATGTAAAGCAAATGATGTAATATGTAAATGCATATACATGAACACACACATATATATAGACAGTAGGGGAAGGCAATAAGCAAAAATGTATATTTTATAAAACTTACATAAAATAAACATTAATATAAAAAAGTTTAAATATAATCACTTATAATTAAAAAACAAAAAAAAAATTATATATATATATATATATATAT
>SCHK01074718.1:9160-20269 GCA_004124795.1 Poropuntius huangchuchieni
GAATTGCGAGAGAGAGAGCGGGCGAGCTCATGGGTCGCCGGACTGTCTGGCCTCCCCTGGCTGTGAGAGTCACTCCTGCACACAGGAAATGAGAGTTTCCAGCTTCCCTTTTCACACAGCTCTCGTCTGTTTCAGCTCAGATCCAGTGATATTAGCACAGAGCTTGTGTTCACTCACAGACTGCAGGAGGATGCTCATATCAGAAACCAGAGCCCCCCAAACAACCCCAACACCCCAATACTTTCCCACAACACCTTACAATCATTACAGCAATATTCAGACAAGAACGCTTGTGTTTTCGTCATTCAAACAAACAAGCAAATAAATAAATAAATAGTCTCATTTTTGCCAATAGAAATTATTACAAACAATAAATAATAATAATAATAATAATAATTATTATTATTATTATTAGCACCCATTGACTGTAATGAAAAATTGTTCTATTATTATTTTAGTATCATTGAGATACTATGATATTTCTTTTCTTTTCAGTTTTAGTAATTTGTTGTGTTTTTGTCTATTTATTTATTTGAAAAGTTTTTCATTTTATTTTCACTTTTAGTTTTCGTTAACTATAATAACGTTAATGCTAATTCCTCTTAAGCCGGTTCATTCTACAGAAGCACTTTATTACAAACGATTTAAAAACTGTCAGTCAGTAAATGGACGGTGATTTAGTTTGAGGGTGAATTCACTCAGTGAAGGATCAGAATCACTCAGTCACTGAGGCGTTTGTGTATTAAATAAAGGCCAGATCTGCAGTAATATTCGCTGATGGGCTGCTGGCTCCTGCTTCACGCTTAACGCTCCTCATTTTGTCCTCCAGTTAATCTGCGTCTCGACAGGATCTTTCTTTGGGTTTCTTGTTTCTGTTCTGGACGGCAGCCGGACGTCAGCACATGAAACACATTTGTCGTGGAAGGACAGGCCTCCTCTCAGGTCAGCGTTTCTGAAACCGTTAGCGCTGGATGAGGATTCGGGAATGAGAAGATGAATGAGCCATCTCAGACAACATGAGCATTTCTGGGGAGTTTATAACCAACCTCAGAGACTTTAAACACCTGAGAGACTTTACTTTTTTTTTTTCTCACAGAAATTCCAAAAATTCCTACAATTCCTTAGTAAACCTTTACTGTGCATTTTATATTGGATGCATTGCACTGGAGAAATTTACCAATGTTTATCTTCTAAACTTTGCCAGTTTTAGAACAGTTGCAAATAAAACATGCAAATATATTTCATATTATGAGTCATGACAGATTTTATCAACACATAATATTTTAACTAAAAGTTGAGCAGGCGCTAATTACTAATAACGGTATTACTTTATTTTAAGGTGTCCTTGTTACATGTTACATGTACTCACTATTATAATAACAATAAATTATGCATAATTACATGTAAGTAACCCTAACCCAAACCCTATCCCTAACCCTAACCCTAACCATATAGTTAGTACATGTATTTAATTAATATTACTCAGTACTGTAAATGTATAATTACATTGTAACAAGGACACCATAAAATAGTTTTTTTTTTCTATTAACTAACAACTGTTAACTGTGTTATTAAACCATGACCTTTAAAATTGTGTTTTGTGTTGATTTATTTATTTATTTATTTTTAATTGTGAGTAATTACTTGTGATTTAATTAAAATTAAATGTCAACAATAATATACACATTACACCTATGATGATTCAATTATAAAAATGACTCAGTTTATATGCCAATACAATAAATACAAGTTGAATGTAAATGTTATTGTAATCTAAAGTCCAGTGGAATAATTTTGCCTGGTTCATTGAACTGCTGCATGTCTGTCAGTAGAAATGGAGATATTAGATGAAAGACAAGTCAACATGTCTTAAATTATTACAGACATGTTTCTAATTTGCCCCCTCACCCTGTCCTGTGCTCTCAGGACCCCTGCAGACGCCCACACCTGCTGCTGAACACACACACACACACACACACACACACACACGCATACACACACGCACACACACACACACACACACACACACACACACGCACACACACGCACACACACGCATGCACACATTTGTGTTACATATCTAAACGATTGCATACTTTAGACTGTTTGTTCCCCACTAAATTCATAAATTTAACTATACATATGAACAACTTTTGATTTAAAATGTATCAGTAAATGTTGAGATAAACATTAACTAAGATTAATATATACTGCAGAAGTATTGCTTATTGTTAGTTAATGCCCTTTATTTAGTAGTAGTAGTATGTTTTAGCCCATTAGTGTTACCATTAAAATCTTAAAATAAGATATTACATTTAAAAAGAGAGATTTTGTTGAGTTAATCATCACTTTTCCTCACTGAAAATTGAATCTAAAATGATCTTTCCTGTTTTACAGCAGTAGTTACACTGAAGGGCATACATCTCTATGTAACATAAAAGATGTTTTTAACTGTGGCTTTATTTTACTTACTGCTTTCTTTTGTTAAGGTGTAAGCAGTGGTTGTGGTGTGATGGAGATGAGCTGATGTTCGGTGAGTCCCGCACACGTGTGCCGGGGATTGTGGGATGGCTCCCCCGGGCCGCGGGACCACACATGTGGAGAGCATGAACTCAGCGCTGGCTCCACAACACACAGAGAGAGAGAGAGAGAGAGAGAGAGAGAGGGAGGAATGAAGGAAAGCCTCTCTCAAAGCCAGCGTCACAGGAAGTGCATGAGCTGCTTCCTGTCCAGCCTCTGGATGGGTGTTCATGTGTTCACTTGTGGGTGTTTGAAAAAAGTCCATCATGTAGATAGAGCTCAACACATTTAGGCCCTGATTTGCTTCTTTTTGCTGATTATTATTAAGGTTTTTTTTAGTTTTTTTTTAACACATTTATTTACTACAACAAAAAACAAACAAACAACTAAACAAGTAAAATAATGAATACCATTAATTATAATTCAAACATTTTCAAGTATTGTTGTGGTCACTATTACCATTTATCTTTGACTCTTTAATTACATATTGTTATGAAACCTATCATATGATGTTTTATGTAAATGTGTATTTTGTCATGGTGGATGTAAATTAAGGGGGTTAATACCATATCTGAGTTATTGTAAAAAAAAAAAAATACATGAAGTGGCTGAGTGTTCACATATAATCAGCCCACTAGAGGGCTTCGACAGATGTATTCATGGTTATTATGTCTGCAGGATGAGAAATAATAAATAATTTCACTCAATAATTTCCTTGCTGGCTTTCAATAAAATGTGCATCTGGAGAGAATAGCACTGTTAATTTTATTTTTCATTTCATTGACATTTGAAGAAAAAAAAAAAAAAAAAGCATTGAATTATAAGAACTTGAACAGAAATGTTGTATTGCTTGAGAACATATAATGCTGATTCTTGTCAGCTTTAAAGAAATAAAACAAAACATAAAATACAATAAAATAAAATAAAATAAAAAATAAAAAAACCCTCAGTTTTTCAATCTTCATTTGTCAAAATATACTTCAAATTAGCCTACATTTAAGCCAAATTCAAATGTAGATGGACTAGTGTATTAAAGATCAAAAGTAAATCTAATAATGTTTATTATGTATGTGTGTATGCAATCTGTCAACAATTTTTTTTATGTTATTGTAAATAAGTAGAGGCTTATCCTGCTACTTACTAAAAATAATTTTATTACAGCAATCTTTCCGTGTTTGCCTATTTGCTACTGTAAACAGTGTTAAGGAAAAGTGAAGTCAGCCAGTTGTTTAATTGCGTATGGGTGTTTAATAAGCTCAGTAATGTGCAGAGGAGAGCGAGAGGAGCTGCTGAAACCTGAGTCTCTGCTCTGCACTCCTGACGCTCTCTCTGGGACTCTCGGCTTGGCCCCAACTTAATTGTGTCCCGATATAAACAACAGGGTTAGTGTGAGATCACAGCAGCAGCTGGGACCCACGCCACAGACATGAAGATTCACTGATAGTTATGTTTGTACCCAGATTATAAGTTAACTGGTTTTATTTAAGTCAAAAATAGGCAACACTTTATTTTACTGTCTCCTTGTTACATATGTTACATGTACTTACTAAAGTAAATTGTACGCAATTACATGCAATGACCTTACACTAAACCCCAATCCTAGCCTTAGCCGTGTAAATGTGTAATAAGGACACTGTAAGATAAAGTGTAACCCAAAAATAGTATTTAATATTGCTGAATCATTAAATTGTGTACATTAGGGTTGTGTGTTTGTGTGAATCAAACTGAGCATCTTCTATGTTATTATTTAAAAGCTGCTTGTGATGGGCTTTGGTTCATCACGTGACTTTCTCATCAACACCTGCTTTTGGTGGTTATCAGTGTATTACAAAGGTACAAAACAGATTTCAGTACTTCAATAGGGTGGTATATTAACATTATAACAGTTAATGAAATTGTGTATTTTAGATGTAAATTTAAGTAAAATCTATAAAACCTAAAATGTTGCTATCATATTTTTTACAGTAAAATTCTGGCAACCACAGCTGCTGTTTTTTTTACCGTAAATTTTACGGAATTTTTTTTTTTTTTTTTCGGTGTAGATATTGTGTTCATATCTAATGTAGAGTGATGACACTGACACTGTGAGCGGAGGAGGACGTCACGCTCAGATTGAGCTCGCGGCTCCAGTGAAGGTGAAGGAGGCTGCAGACGTCTCTCACAGACACCCGCTCCGATCGATTCGTTCCAGCGGACGGAGGATTTGATTTCATCAGACGACACTCACCACAGACAGGCTAGAGCTAACACTGGGGTGAAGCGCTGGAGTCTAAACCAAAAAAAAGAAAAGTGAAGAAAAGCTGCAAGTTCAAAGCAGATTCTCCAAACTCACTAACATGAACTTCTGTTTGAACAGCATCACTGAGCTTGATCTTACGGTGACCAAGAAAGTGCTGCAACTTCAGAAAACATGCAAAAAGAAAAAGCACCAGCAAATCAAAAAAACATCTTCATCAGTTTGACAGCGGGTGCTGCGAATGCTCACAACACAACCACATAAAGAACTTTATTTGCAGTGCATTTCTTCAGTTGGTTGTATTGTGAGCATTTGCAGCGCACATGTTGTCATATTAATGAAGTTGTTTTCTTAATTTGCAGGTGTTTTTTCTATTTGCAGCACATTGAGCTCTCTCGGCCACCGTATGATCTCATAGTAAAACTTTCATTGAACAGCACTGTGTTACATCATTTAAATTCAGAACACAGATTGTAATAGTTTAAAAGGCAAACAAACTATTTGAAACCAGACCTTTGAGCTGGTATATCAATGATGAAGTTCATAAATGAAAAATATAAAAAGCCAACTAGCTACATTTTTCAGGTGATTGGCAGCAGATTGGTTCTGTCAGTTTTTTTTTTTTTTTTTTTACTTACTTCAAAAAGTAGCTTTTTGTCACATTATTTTGGCAAAACAGCTGAGATATAGTATGTAGAGATGGAAGAAAAAAATGTCTCAAAAAATATGTACTGTGAATTTGACAAGTCATGTAAAGGGATAATATTATAAGCACATTCTCAAAAGATAGCCGTGAAAATCCATAGCCCGTTTCAAAGTCTTTTCTCCACACTTACTAACTTAACACTTAAAAAAATAATAAAATAAATAAAACATCCCTTGAACATCATTGTATTACATACAAAACAAAGTTTACAGTAGTTATTAAATGGCAGGCATTGCAAATATTTAAAGGCAAACAAACAGGACCTTTTGACTTGGTAAAGCAGTGATGATCTTCATTTAACAACTGTAAGACCAAATCACTGCGATAATAAAATCAAGATTATTGCTCTATGCGGGAGTACATATTTCATCTGATGAATCCATTTCAGTAATCAAGTGATCATGAATTAATACACAGTCATTTGTTGAATTATTCTTTGTCTTATTAATTGAATTTGTTTTTATAGACATCATGGACTCGATGGATTTTCTCACTACTTTTGATTGTTCTTCATCTTGTGTTGCTTCAACACTGCATTTACATTCAGGCATTTAGCAGACGCCTTTATCCAAAGCAACGTACAAACCCTAACCCTAACCCTAACTAAAGCCTGTTAACCCTTCATTTGCCTTTGCGTCATAATGATATTACATTATATGCTATAACCGCACGTTATACTGTATATGCAAATTGTTTTTGATTTTGGAAACAGACTTTGTGACTAAAAATAACTATTACATTTGTGGTCTGACTCATTTAAACTGTATTTGCTCAGCCAGCTATCATTCTCATTTGTTTACTTATTTATTTATTGTGTGTGTGTGTGTGTGTGTGTGTGTGTGTGTGTGTAAACCAACTTTTTCTAATATTTAGCCCCTCAGTCATAATCTGCTCTGTGACAGAGTACAGTATAATGTATCTAAAGGGCCGTTGGATGTAATTTTCTCCTAAAAAAACATTGCTTTTTGAACTGAACAGGAAAAATATAAAAAGGTTTCTTATTAAATGTACACAATACTTGTTTCAGAACCAGACATTAAGTCATATTCGACTTCACATCACCCATATGAGCACTGCAATAAAAGTTGCAATTTCTAAAATACTATACAGTATTTTCACTTAAATGAGCCAAATCATTTCAAAAATGAGCCTTGAGTGTTCCTCATGTGGCGACATTGATAAATTACCTTTAATTTATTTGAGTCAATTTGATCAAATTGAATTGAATCATCCGAATAATTTAGATTGGGTAGAAGTTATTAAAGTATGATCTGGAGGTGTATAAAAATTACATTTTGAAATGCATTCCACATTTACTAATTGAGCGTATGGCAAAGCAGCTTCAGGCATACGTGAATATCTTGGTGCAGATGGTCTGTGGGAACTGATAAAGAGAAGTGACATACATCGACCCTGCTGTCGTCTCAACGTTCCCGGCTCGTTTCCAAATGTCAGGGTGAAGACGGTTCCCAAGGAAGTGAGTATTTCACGTGGCCCGCTGCTTCAGTTATTATGCCCCTCCAGACGGGCCGTGATTTATTCTGCTGGGTGACTGCCAGAGTGTAAAATGCCCAATTTCAGCCGGAGCTATTTAAACTCCTGCAATCTGCATTCGGCTCATTCCCTGCTCCTCTCGGCCTGATTTCACTCCTAACGACTAAATGATGCTGGACATCTACTCTCATCATGTCGCTCGTTAGCAGTAGACATTCAGTCCCACGGTCCCGATGAAGATTTCACTTGTGATAGAAGGCTTTTCAAAAGCTTTGACAGTCTAAATGTTGTGTTATTCATGAATAAGCAGAGAATACAATGGTAGGACCAGGACGTCTTCTGTGTTTGATGTCTGACAGCTCTCAGAACGGCCATCTTTCTGTGAAGAACATCTCTGAGTATCTTCAAACGGCTCTTGCTGCTGAGCTTAGCTGGACAACAAGCTCTTCAGTTTCTAGTCATTTCATGGGTGAGGAGATTATAAGCGTCATGTCATGGACGTCAAGAATCCACATCCAGTGAAAATCCAGAAGCTCTGTCACTCTCTGCTCACGTTTCTGCTCGACTGAGTGCAGGAATGTAATAATATCCTGACAGAGGACACTTACTGGAATACCGCTGGGTTAATCATTTTCCTCAATGGCAAGAACTGTCTTATTTAATGATTTGCAGGGAGAACAGGAAAAAAAAAAAGAAATAAAAATGAAATGTATTCATAATGAAAGGATTGTGTCACTTTTATATCCATTTCTCTATTCATTCATTTAGTCATTCATTCATTAATTCATTTTGCAATATAAAATGGAAATGCCAATATTTCAAAAACATCCTATTGTTGTGTTGTTATTTTATGGTTAGATTAAAAAAGAAACAAACAAACAAAAACAATAGTGTAGAGAAAAACTTTAGTTTTATGCTTCTCTACAGAAAACAAAAAATATTTATTTAATATTTATTTATTTATTAAATATTTTTTATTTATTTTAAAAAATATTTATTTATTAATATATATATATATATATATATATATATATATATATATATATACTTTTTTAAAACTGGATTTTTGGACATCAGACTCTTCATTTGTCATTGGCCCTTTAAGCACCAACAATATAAAGGCAACAGTAATCTGGGCACACTGTAAAAAAATCTAAAGTTAAACTTAAAAGCTTCATACTTAAAACTTAAAAGTTTAACGCAACCAGCCTCAGGAGATTTATGAGTTTTCTCAACTTTTTTTTTGTATAAACTCAAAGAAGTTGAGAATAATCAAAAAATCTCGGTGTTGCTTTAAACTTAAAAGTTTTCTCAACTTTTTTTTTTTTTTTTTTTTTTTTTTTTACAGTGAGTCAGCAGCAGAGGACGGCCTTTACCTGCACCATCTGCCAGTTCCCATGATGCATCGCTCATCATCTTCACACAGATACACAGCGAGTGACAGGCAGTGGTTATGCAGTCATACCAACAGACCTCACAGGCTTCTGATACACGATTAGGCTTATCTCATCACGATTAGCTGTGTGTGTGTGTGTATTTTATATTTTTTTATAGGATTTTTATATTTTTCAATGCCGGTTTGATGGTTTGTAAAAAGAACAATAGTAGAAAAATATTAGAGAGCTAGGCAGAGATAGTTAGTCCTATATGTTTACCATATGTCATGTCTAAAATACTGTAATTGTGAAATAATGTTTGGTTAATTACAAATAAGCCAGTGTAATTCACATGTGTCTACATTATATAAAGAGTGATAAAGGTTTATTAGGTTTTAATGCTTTTTATTACCTTAGTGGAATCAAAATATTAAGAATTTCGGTCTAATTGTCCATGCCTTAAATTGATCCATTAAAATATCCGCACACAAATCTTAAGTGTTTGCTCAAAGTAAACTTGAAACAATGTTTACTTCTGCAGTGTGGCGTATGTCCAATTGTCATGTATACGCTTGATTGGAGTGAAAAGGTTTTAAAACAGAAGGATTCATGATATCACCTAAAAAGGAAGGTAATTTCAGTGACCTTTATTTATTTGTTTGTTTGTAAGTTATTGGTCTGCAAGTCAATAACTACAATAATTTGTCTTTAAATATTCCTTAAATTAACTTGCAGTTTGCAGATGTAATTTAGTGTTAAAACATGATTAGTTGAGCTAGCCCTGCTGATGTGGATTAGTTGACACACATGATTAGTGAGCAGATGTGTGTTCTTCACTTCAGAGACAAACAAACATTAGCTGCTATCAGAGACACTTTAAATTCTTCACTGTCCTTATCCTATCTTTTTCCACCTCTTTCCATCAAGCGCTTCAAGCTGTGTTTGGGGCTACTTGAAAGGCCAAATTTGTCAGTATCGGGGGAAAAAGAATGTAGATGTGTCCTTTTTTAATGCTCTTCTAAACTAGCATAATACAATTTATTTGAATTCATTTAATTTCATTTTCTGCCTCTGACAGGCTGTCAGTTCAATTCATTCACAGAAGGTTCGAATGCGATGACTGGATGTCATATCTGCCTGTCAACCTTGCATACCTTCACGCAGCCAATAGCGAGAGTTTGGGGGTGTGGCTACTGCAGCAGCTGAGCCAGAGGGTGTTTAGACTGTGTGGAAAAACAAATCAGATTTGTTAAATGAAGTGCAAGCCAAAATACACACAGAGACAAACAACGGATATGAACAGTGATAGACACTTGCAGCCTTTTACAAAAAGGTACGACAGGTAAGCTGACCTTCAAGTTAAAAGTATTGCTAATATGTTGGAGCTTTTATTGAAAGTGCCCTATATGTTGAGACATGCCTTTAATGTTATAGACCTGTAAGAGCTGTGTTTGTGATGTTTGTTTCGAGGGAAACATGGCGAGATAAGTTGTTTGAAAACATGCTTTATTTTTGTAGCTCCACTAGGTGACGCTAGTAACACAGAAGCTAAATACGTTTATTTGTACAATGCTTTTCACAATACAAATTCACCTTGAAAAGCAGCTTCACAGAAAATTAAAGTTTCTACATTATATTTCGTAGTAGCTTATCAGTGGTGAGTATGTAAGGGTGATGTCCATATTACAGAAATGTACGGTAAAATTCATGCAGTTAGTTAATGACATATTCAAACAGACGGTGAACACTATGAACAGCAGTGATTATATGTTGCAAAATTTGGTCATTTTATCTGAGGGTTTGGCATCATCTGAGGTCTTCTGAGGGGGTTGGCATCATCTCTTCACAGGTGTTCAGTCATCTCAGGTCAAAATGCACAATTCACGTTTCCTGTTTTCCAAATGGTGTTTTTGCATCCCTGGAGGGCACTTCGTGAAGTGAACAAACGAAAGTGAACATCTGAATCCCTTTATGAAGGGTCATTTTACAAGTCCGTTAGCGAAGGGTACATGTGAACCGAATGAGGAGTCTGCGGTTCATTTAAGATATGGCAGGAAAGTTTGAGTGAACGTATACATTTTCTTCATGCATTTCATATGAACTTTAAATACGTTAAATATTTAAATTTAATTTTTTTCCTCGTATATATGTTTCTTTTGGTTAAGGCTATGCATGTTTTAAAATATCAACAGTGTTTCCCCGAAATCACTTTCCTTTGAACCTTTTAAACAGATATTAATAATGCAATGGTTGACCTGGTTGTGATGTTTAAGGTCATCAAAATTAGTTATAAATTCCTTATTTTGATATATCTACAGAGTTCTAGCAATATTAGCTACCAAACTGCATTGAGTAAAATGATGATTCACTCAATGATTAAACCATTCAAATTCTTAAAGGTACAGTTCACCCAAAAATGAAGATTTGATGTTTATCTGCTTACCCCCAGGGCATCCAAGATGTAGGTGACTTTGTTTCGTCATTAGAACACAAACAGAGATTTTTTGCAGTCTGTCAATCATATAATGCATGGCAATGGGAACTAAATCTATGAGAAAAAAAAACATAAAAAAACATGCACAGACAAATTCAAATTAAACCCTGCGGCTTGTGACGACACATTGATGTCCTAAGACACGAAACGAGCAGTTTGTGTAAGAAACCAAACAGTATTTATATTGTTTTTTTTGTTTTGTTTTTTTACCTGATACACTGCAATGTGTCTCTCTGTCAGCGGGCGTCGTCTTCTTCTCCTTGCTTTCAGGTGGACAGCAGAC
>SCHK01074735.1:0-10825 GCA_004124795.1 Poropuntius huangchuchieni
TACTGTTCAGTTTCTCACAAAAACTGCTCGTTTCGTGTCTTTTTTTAAACCCCCGCAGGGTTTAATTTGGATTTGTCTGTGCATGTTTTTTTCTCTCTCTCATAGATTTAGCTCTCATAGTTCCCATTGCCATGCATTACATGACTGACAGACTGCAACGGTTGGAGTTAAAAATCTCCATTTGTGTTCTGATGAAGAAAGAAAGTCACCTACATCTTGGATGCCCTGGGGGTAAGCTGATAAACATCAAATTTTCATTTTTGGGTGAACTATCCCTTTAACACAAATTGAGTTGATTTTGTTTCACCTGTGCTGTGAAAAAATGTTAAATGTGTATATTAATCAGTTAATTAGTTGATATCATGTCAGCTTAGATTGTGCTTGGTTAGCATTACAGTAACAATTTTGGATTTTTCTATTTGTGTCAAGCAATGATTTCTGAGCTTATCCTATTATGTCTTGCTACTTGCTTATCTTGTATATTTGCTTTTTCTCCCTTGACAGCTGAAAAGATCAAAGTGAAAAGCACGGTTCTGCACACTGACTTATGTAACATGAAAACACAGATGTTCCTAAGGATGTGCTGAGCACTGGAACATCTCAGTGGTCTAATGAATCTGGGCTGTGGTCTCTGGGGGGATACGTAAGTGAAGAGCGCACAACAACGCTCAGTTGCTTCCATGTGTTACTTTCGCATTCTCCATATCTGCCAAAAAATTTCTGCTGTGCTTATTCAAGATTAAATTTTAACCCGGAGCAACACAGTAAAAGGGGCTGGATCCAAAGCAGCTCTCGATTTACAGATAAAGAGCTTCGGTTTTTGGCCCCCAAGCTAGTATCTAAAGAAGTACCTTGTTGCAAATGACATTATAAAGAGAGACAAGGATAAATTGCATTCACCAGCCCAAGGCCAGAGGGGCCTGGAGTGTTTACATGGGAATGCAGCTCAGAGCTCCTCGTGGTCAGTTTGAATCAGCTCTGGATTTTCTCCAAGTGCAGATGTGTTGTCAGTGAATGTTGCTGATGTGTTTGTGAAATGCTCTCTTACAAATCCTGTTCACAATTACGTCAAATTATATCACAGCTGTCTAAAATTTGCAGGTCCATTCACAGGACTGACACATTGACAGGTTTACAATTAATAACTGTTGATGACACATAGGCCTATTTGTATATTAGTGTTTACTTCTTGCTAGATCTTGTATTTAATTTATCTTTGCCTAGTTTTGTGCATAGGATGAGGGCATGACACACAACCTTTCCGTGCTGGCATCTGTAACCTAACTTGGCTAGTGTCAAATGACAGATAAATTTGTGCCAAAATATTTTTTCAGTTTGAAAGCATTCGATGTCAATGACAAAATATATTTAGAAGCATTTTTGCTGCTTCTCCTGATATCCTAGCAATTAACATTATGTGGTAAATTCATAAATGTCATTGTTTTATACAGCCTTTTTGTGAAAAAAGATTGGTTGACCTTGTCACATAGTTATGAGATTCTGCAAGGGTTCTTGTTCTGTTTTTCCTATCTGCATGTTGATCGCATCACATGACTTAGTTGGTCTCACAGTACAGATAAATGTTTTTCAAGCAGCATAGCAAATTTGTTAAAATATTTTTTTCCTAAGAAACAATAAAACTTCTTCAAGTCAAGCTACAGTTGTGGTCAAAATTTTACATACAACTGAGGGAATGTACAACTGTACTTAAGTTTTTCTTTTCAAGAATTTTGTTCTTTATTTTAAGATTGTTCCTTATTTCTTCTCCTCAAGTTTGTGAATTTAATATTTAATATACATTACATAAATTGCATGAATTGCAATTTTGATGTATTTTTAAATAAACTGAAAATACATTTGTTTTGGTCACTGACCCAGCTATGGTCAATTTCAGGTCACCCACCTAATCAAAATGAATTTCATAATTTATTTTTGTCACGAACTGCATTTTTTAATTCTCCATTTTTGCTCAATATTTAATCTAGTATATTATCAGATGAAGAGTTTCTTTCAATATTTTGGGTTTCGACCTGTCTTTGAATCAATATTCATATTAAAATTGTAATATAATCAATGTTTTCTTCCAGTGGGTTGGATGATGGAGATTACAAATGAAAAACTGTTCAAAATCCAGGGCCGATTTCACACAATTGCATCATTCAAGTATCATGCTAACATCACTGTCAGCTTTGACAATGGAAATACAGATGATCTAAATACAAAAGAAAATGCATTCACCTAAATCCATACAGGCAAAGGGTGCATATCACCTTTGCTCATAAATATTAATGTGCAGTTAATAATTTATAAGTGCATTATGGAACAGGTACAGGGAAGTCACATAGTTTTTGAAAGTTTACAGTCAATGAGCTTATTTCTAATAATATTTTTCTAGTCACTGTCCACTGTCAAGGTACACCTTGTGGTTGTAAATTCAGACAAGTCCACCATCTTAGTATACTCTCAGCATCTCAATATAAGATTAAAGCAAGTTTATGAGTTTGCACATCTTGTGGAACCAGACAGACGACCCTCTGAGGAGGATATCATACATTCAATTTAACTCCATGTAGATGAAGAGGATCGAGAGCACAAAAACCTCACAGAATTTGTACTTTCTCAGGCAATTACTTTAAAGTGCTGCACTAACAACGCCTGAGGGTAAATCCCTTCTCACGGATCCTCCATTATGTGAGGGAAAACTTTTAAAGTGAAGATCAAATGACAGCAGGGACTGTCTAACATACAAAGAAAACACCACAAGCTCATGGTGAAAATATATGATCACAAAGAACATGTTTTATATGAATTGCCACTACTTCCATTTTCATTGAACCTTAAAAGGATAGTTCCCCTGAAACAAAAATATTATCATTTAATCTCCTGTCATTCCAAACCTGTATTACTTTCTTCTAAGGAGCAAAGATAAATTAAAAAAATTCTTCTGAAGCCACACAAGAGTTTTGACTTGAATTTAAGTTGTTTTTTTAATAAAACTACGGTCATATTCGTGAGAAAAGTTTTTGAGAGAAAAGTAGTGATGCCTGATGTTTGAATGAATTGTACTTTTTAGTCAATTAATCAGCTGATCCAGTTCACAAAGCCAGTATGAATGATTAATTTACTAGTTTAACCCACTAAGGTAATGATCCAGTTGCAGCATTTAACAGCCCACTGAAGGGAAAGATTATGAGCGCATAACTTTGGTTTGCTCCTCACATAAATCTGTTGAATGACTTCAAATGACTTGGATTATAGTTTACAAGTGGTGTGGATCACTATAATTATAATTTAAGGTGCTTTGTGTCCTTTTAAAGCTTGAAATCTTCAGTAATTGCTTGGTGAGAAAGTCATACGGATTTGGAACAACATGACAGTGAGTAAATAGCAACATTTTTGGTGGAATTATTCCTTTAAGTATTCTTTTCATATTGTTATACTGTATATTTTCATATAGACAGATAATCACTCATGGGGCTGCATCAAGCACCAAAGTCCTATGAACTATTTTGCCTCAAGCGTGTTAGAGATATAAAAATGGCTTTGTGTATAATTAGGTCAGATCTATTCATTTAAAGCATTTCGTTTCAGCTCCAGAACATTATCAGTGCACAACATTTGGAGTTACAGTAAATCTTTGCAAACCTTTTAGATTAGACCATCATATATGGCTGTGTAGCCTTATTATCTGAAAATGCTCTTTTGCGTTTCACCATTATAGTACAGGCCTGGTTTGAAAGGCTTTAATGACTGTGTATTCTGTAATATCTTTAGCTGTTGTATATGTGTGCTGTGTTAATACTGTAGCTGTATAATGCTGTTTCATAGTGACTTTAAGATATTTGATCAGCCACTTTTCAGGGTTAATTTTTTTGGAAGGGTGAGATTAGTAAAATATGTTCCAGCTGTTTTTCAGAGTGCTGGAAATTAGCAATTGAGTGTGCTCTTGTGAAGCTTTATGGAGATTCTTGGTCAGATCTGATTGGTGTGAAGAGCCCTCAGTGTATATGACAACACCTGCGCATCTTCACAGTCTGCATGCATGCCATATACTATGAAGATTCACAAATACCAGGTGTGCCTTCTTGTTGTGGAGACAGAATATTGATGAAACTAATTGTACGTTATGTTTGTTCTCTGTCCTTACACATGCTGATCACTTGGAAACACAAAAAACTTGTTCGTAATGTTCCTAATTTCATATCCTAAACAGCTCATTTGTCTTACACGGCCCTTACAAATGGGTACAATCACATTCACATCTCATTGAATAAGGTTCCAGCAGCTTTGTCACCCATTCAGCCATCTGTTAATGCTGGCTAAGGGCCCAACACAAGGGCACAACCAGTATGGCCAGGTTGGCTCATGCCCGAGGTGTGAAAATTAGCTTGAAACAAGAGAAACGTTTTCACAACAAGAAACAGCTCCATTATACAGCATACACACTTAAACAACACCATATGCATCTCATCTTAATATTATTTGTTCATGATTTTGGAAATTAAGTACCCTTTTTAGTTAATTTAAGGAAAATTGTGATTAAATCTCTATTAAGAAAGTTTCACATTTCAGATTGTGTCATCACGAACCATATGCAGCATGTGTATTGTTCCCCAAGTTAATGAAATGTTAGTAGCTGTTCTAATTAAAAGCTACTTAGACATTAAGTTGCACGTATAATGTTTGTCTATGAGTGGAGGGGTGAGCTACTGATGGATGATTGTTTGTTGTGGCAGAGTGTGATGAGGAAACTGATGAATCTTTCAGTGGTTTGATAGAGTCAGTGCTAATATTCTTCCCACAGCCATCAGCAAATCTACTGCAATCCATATTCTTTCGGAGGAAATAACACTGTAAACAATGCAAGAAATTGCTGACTGAGAGGGAGATATGAGAAACCTGAACTCATAGAAACTCTTAGGTTCAGTGAGATGCGTGGGAATAGTCTTTTACCGTCAGTAGATACTGTAAAGTATTTGACTGGCACTTCAGTCTACTGGTGAATATTTTAGGTTTAATTGAGCAAGGGCGCTGTTGTGAAATTCAGAGGTGTGTTGTATAAAAGTAACTCACAAATGTAATATTGCCTTATACAGCAGTTCAATAAACAATATTGCGTAAATTTCATTTTAGACACAATATTGTGTTGCTTTGTCTACTTTTGTTTTGTCAGCGAAAATACTGTAGTTCCAGGCAAAGCTGAATTAACCATTGTGCATTTCTGAGGAACAATACAGTAAGCTGTTTTGTTCTTGCTTGAATCAGTGTTTTTGAACAAATTTGTTGAATGAATGAGCTGAATTAACCATTTTGCATTTCTGTGGAGCTATTTTGTTCTTGCTTGAATTGTTGTTTTTGAATAAACAGGTTAAGTGAATGATTCAGTGACTCACCTATAAAAATCTGCTTCGATCCTAAATGAATCAGTGTGTTTGGACGAATCGGTTGAATGAAAGAGCTGAATTAAATGCTGTGCATTTCTGAGAAACATATTTGTTTTGTTTTTCTTTAGTCTGTTTTTAAACAAATTAGTTGGGTGAATGATTCAATGACTTGTTGAACGAATGAGCTGAATTAACCATTGTGCATTTCTGAGGAACAATACAGTAAGCTGTTTTGTTATTGCTTGAATCAGTATATTTGAACAAATTTGTTGAAGGAATGAATGAGTTGAATTAACCATTGTGCCTTTCTGAGGAACATACCGTAGCTATTTAGTTCTTGCTTGAATTGTTGTTTTTGAAGAAACAGGTTAAATGAATGATTCAGTGACTCACCTATAAAAATCTGTTTTGTTCCTAAATGAATCAGTGTTTGGGCGAATCGGCTGAATGAAAGAGCTGAATTAAATGCTGTGCATTTCTGAGGAACATAGTAGTTGTTTTGTTTTTCTTTAGTCTATTTTTAAACAAATTAGTTGAGTGAATGATTCAATGAATTGTTGAACAAATGAGCTGAATTAACCATTGTGCATTTCTGAGGAACAATACAGTAAGCTGTTTTGTTATTGCTTGAATCAGTATATATTTTTAAAGATTTATTTTTTGGCGTTTTTGCCTTTATTCAAATAAGACAGATCAAAGCTGACAGGAAGTGAAGCGGGATAGGATCGAGAAAGGTCTGCGAGCTGGGATTCGAACTCGTGACGCCCGAAGCGCAACGGCGCTATATGTCGACGCACTGCCCACTAGGTTACCGGCGCCGACTTGAATCTGTATATTTGAACAACTTTGTTGAAGGAATGAATGTTCTGCATTAACCATTGTGCATTTTTGAGAAACATACAGTAGATATTTTGTTCTTGCTTAAATTGTTCTTTTTGAATAAACTGGTTAAGTGAATAATTCAGTGACTCACCTATAAAACCGAATTTTGCTCCTTAATGAATCAGTATGTTTGTACGAATCAGTTGAATGAAAGAGCTCAATTACATGTGCACTTCTGAGGAACATATAGTAGTTGTTTTGTTTTTCTTTAGTCTGTTTTTAAACAAATTATTTAATTGAATGATTCAATGACTTGAATCTGTGGGTTTGAATGGCTGAAAGAATAATTCAGTGACTTGCTCATATCAGGCACTTGTCACCACCTTCCGCCGCAATGTGTAACCTGCAGAAACATGTTATTGAACAACACCAATATTTTTGTTCATGTGAAGCCCTTTGAAGTTAATGCTTTTTGGCAGCTTTATTATGCTCAGTCATTTGTACAACAAATTAAATTACTTATCAGTTTTTAATGCACCTGTTCTGCACCAAAAGTAATTATAACACCTTTATCGCCCACAGGGAAACTTCAGAATTTGAAGACACACTACTGCTTGTGGTTCATTCTAAAGTGCTGAAAATAAATCTAAAAATAAACAAGAAAAATGTTACTGTTGGCTGCATTTAGATATGTACAAGTACCTGTACAGCTGAAATGATCTTCTGCTGTTTTGTGTTCTCTTATATCCATGTTCCATTATTAGATCTTTCCACAGCTTACACTGAGATAGGATCCTGTCTGGCTTGCCTGAACAGGAAGATGTATCGTGCTGATGAGTATGTTTATGTATCTGCACTCATGTGCGTGTGAGTGTGTACCTGAGTCTCTTTGCAGTTTGCTTGATGCCTGCCGTTCTAATTGTTTTCTCAGATAAGCAGCATCTCTCAGTGGGATGAAGCTTTATTGTCCCCGAGTGTAGAGAGAAGCTCGAAGTGTGCGCTGTTTGTGTACTTGCTGTTCTCTCATAATGAGAAACACCATAAGATCAATTTAGTGTAATTATTGATATACCTTCTGTGTCATACAGCACGATAGAGCTGGCTAGCTGTGTTTTTTGGACGTGCTTCATTCTGTGCCAGTTGCTATGGTTAACAGATGCTCATAGCCCACATCCAGTGGTTTGGGTTTAAATCTTATAAGTAACAAGAATAGAATCCTAGAATCCTTCGGTCTTTAGAGCCCGACTGATTTACAAGCAAAGTTGTTTTCACAGGCTTCCAAACTGAAATGTTTTAGTTCTTGCAGATGCATGTCTTTTTGCTAAAAGCTAAATCGACTGTCGTTTAGTAAAGAACGTTGGATTAAAAGAGGGCTTGTTTTGATGAACATGCATAACCTAATCTATTACCTATCTGGGTTCTAAACAAAAACAAAATCTAGTTTGCACTCAAACTTTGTCTCGGATGATCGTTCTTAAGTTGAAACTGCTGAGTATTGTTTGGGGTCTAGTGAATTCCAGAGCATAAACAATGCACCCAGCACTCCCTCCCACTCACTCCTCCGTACCGCCACCCCCTCTCCACCTATCTACAGTTGTTGCCGTGGAAACATACAAAGAGATTTGTAAGCAGGCGGCTCAAGTTCTGTTGCCATGGCAACGGCTGGGTTTCATCAAGGCTTCGGGGGTCTAGTTCTCGCAGTTTTTCCGAAATTTGTCAAAGTGACCACCGGCAGACTGCCGATTTCACATTAAACATGCGGTATAAGTAGTAAATGACTCCTGATTGCGAGAAGGAAATATTCCAGGGCGCCGAGCGGGGGCTTATTAAAAGGCGCTTGTGGCGTCTAACGTGACCCAGCTTCTCTTTCTGGATATGCTGTGCAAAACTCATAAATTATCACTGATGAGAAAATTCCTCTTCCTCTGAACATTCATTATGGGTATAAAATGAGAACGGGCTTTATGAAAACCTAATTGTTGGATCTAAAGGCATTAAAATGGCCCGTGTGAGCTTCATTTCCGCTGAGCGCTCACCTGTCATAATTTCATCATAACATTATTCAGGAGCACAAATGAAGCTAAAGAAAACCCGGCAGTAACAAAAAGGTATTATTAGAATTTCCTAAACTGCCACTCAGGTCTTAATTACTGAGGTAGACTAGAGGACCTCTATGAATATTATTAGAGCTGGAGTCCCTCCTGTGATGACCTGTCTTACGACCCGTCATGGTTTATGTATCAATCTGAATCTCCATGCTTCTTTAGAAATATGGTGAAAGGAGCTGTTTGCACAGGAAGCTTTCCAAAAAAAGCCCAGGTAGACAGAGTGAGGCGGAATGGAAGAGAACGCTGGGGTCTCTGGATTTTATTTTTTTATTTTTAAAAGAATATCTTAAAAAAGTAGCGATGAGAATTCTGAGTCATTTCCGTGAATTCTTCTGAATTGATTGGTTATTTTGAGTAATCAGTGGTCTCTGACATCCTGGCATGGAGTAAATGTTCTGAGATGTTTAGAGCAGTATGTGGAAGCATATGTTGCTGTTTATTCAATTTTTTTCTTAGGATGTTTATTGAAATGTCACGTGGCCTAGTTTGGTTTGTTGCAGCCACGATTCAGCACATAACACTGCAATATAATATGTAAATGAATTTTTGATTGGTTTATTTTACACATTACTCAAGTGAAAAAGAGTTTTCACCTTTACATAAAATGATATTTTATTAAAAATCGAACAATGCCAACATTACAGCTTTATTTACACTACCGTTCAAATGTTTGGGATCAGAAAGATCTTTCTTTCTTTTTTTTTAAAGAAGCCACTTGTGCTCATCAAAGCTGCATTTATTTGATCAAAAATACAGATTATTGCAATTTAAAATAATGGTTTACTATTTTAATATACTTTAAAACACTCCTGTGATCAAAGCTGAATTTTCAGCATCATTGCTTAGTTTTCATTGTCACATGATCCTTCAGAAATCATTCTAATATTCTGATTTATTATCAATGTTGGAAGCAGTTTTTGCTGCTTAATATTTTTTTGGAAACTGTGATACTTTTTTCANCTCCTGTGATCAAAGCTGAATTTTCAGCATCATTGCTTAGTTTTCATTGTCACATGATCCTTCAGAAATCATTCTAATATTCTGATTTATTATCAATGTTGGAAGCAGTTTTTGCTGCTTAATATTTTTTTGGAAACTGTGATACTTTTTTCAGGATTCTTTGATGAATAAAAAGTTACAAAATAACAGCATTTATTTAAAAAAAAAAAAAAAAAATTGTAATAATATACACTACCTTACAAATGTTTGCAGTTAATCTTTTTTTTTGTTAAAGAAATTAAAAAAAAAAATTTCAGCAAGGATGTTCTGCAAGCATACTGTTAGAAAATCAGAATGATTTCTGAAGGATTTGTCACTGAAGACTGGATGATGAAAATTCAGCTTTGCATCACACAAATTAATTATATTTTACAGTATATTAAAATATAAAAATGTTTAAATTGTAATATTATTTCACAACATTACTGTTTTTTTTCTGTATTTTTGAGCAAATAAATACACCCTTGATGAGCATAGGTAGCATATTTAAAAAAATAAATAAATAAATACTGATCCCAAACCTTGTATATTTTATAATCTGACTGAGTTATCCAATGCATCTTATGTGAACAGCTTCACAGAAGTCCTTCAATCTAGCAGCCATAGACACACACTAAGGCCGAAGACGTGATGGAAATGCTCAGGATCAGAGCTCATCTTATTGGTGGGCATTACTTGGTGAGGAGTCTCTTGTGTGTCCTGCACTGATTTATTCTCTCACAGATAAAGAGAAGCATTGCTCTAAAGGTTGTTTTATGTTCCACATGACCAGTCCCAGGATCAGTCGTTTGTCTCAGACAGGAAGTTAGTGTTACAGGAGCGAACACTCAGGGGGAAAACAGTGGGAGATAAAAGTCTACCTCATACATAAATATTCATGTCAGTTGTGGATAAGAGTTGAGCAATTGAATCTCATTGCAGTGACTCACCATGTGACAGTTGCTAGATCTGTAGACTCAATGTGTTCATAGGGCTTTCAGTAATCATGCCCTTAGACCAAGCAGCGGAATGGTGGGTGCAATGGCCTATCATCTCCACGAACCATGGATAGGCAGAACAACTCACTCAGGCTTGAATGTATGGAATAAGCAACAGCAGTACACACAGCCTCTGCAGAAACACCCATAACAGATCGATGTTTGACATGACAGATTGCATCAGTGATTGATTTGTGCACTTCATTGTGTTCTGGTTTAACCAGTATGAATTCTGATCTCTTCGGTTGATGTTTCAGCATGCTCTCATGAGGATAGCACCATGGTCAACAAGACAAAGCATGCAATTAATGCTTGGAAAAACCAATAGCGCTATCGCTTAATTGGTAGCACCTGTGTCACTAACAGACAAGCCTTTTTAGAAGGATAGGTCTGAAGAAGATATTATGCATTTTTTCCTGTTTTTGTTTGTTTGTACAGTGAATGTCAGTGGGTTTCATTTTTCTGTCTGTCTATCTCTACAGCTCTGAAAAAAAAACCTTAAAGGAACACTCTACTTTTTTTGGAAATAGGCTCA
>SCHK01074766.1:0-18337 GCA_004124795.1 Poropuntius huangchuchieni
TGTTCGGCAGAACAAAGAAAATCATACAGGTTTGGAACTACGTAAAGGTTAGTAAATGATGACAGAATTTTCATTTTGGGGTAAACTATCCCTTTAACACTGTCAGCGTCTGTTGTCGTTGGCCGGTGCTTGTTATCTCTGATTGAACATGTTGAATCAATGTTTTTCGGGTCTTTTAAAGTCTGAGAAGTGACGTACTGTAATCAGTTGTCTGTCGGCATTGGTCTGCATCTGTTGGTACAATATGTGTAAACAATTTGTGTACTAAAATTGGCTCTAAATATCAAACATGATACACTACATTATTTTCTGTGAAATCTGTCACCACAATCTGCAGACTGATTCTAATTTTTGCCAACTAGCGTTGACTCGTCTAGACTGTAAGATCTGCGACAAAGTCGTGTAGTGTATTCCAACCTCAATACTCTATATTTCAAGACAATTGAAGCATCAGGTGTGTCCCAAATTGCATACTTATGCACTATTCTGAAATGTTTTGTAGTATAAATATTGTGAGTAGTGTTCACACTGAAAATACCGAAAAGAAAAAGTGCACTTCAAATGCACTTAAATAACTGTGTGGAATATTGAACACTTCATGCACTCAACTGTCGTAGCTTTAATTCGTAGCGAAGGGGGAGAGACTATCAGACTCCGATTATTAATGCCTTAATAACCTTATATAATTTATACACAACATGGTTGAGTACTTAGTGCATAAGTACATAGTGTATAAGTGCAAAGTGTATAGTGCATCATTTGGGACGCAGTTATAGTATAGGATAGCTTTAAGTCAGGAACAGACTGAAATTGAAGTATTCATTATATTTTGCTAAAATATTATGGTGATTTAAAGAACAAAGTCATAGGGGTGTGAGTAAATGATGACAGAACTTCAATTTATGGGTGAACTGTGCCTTTATATTCCACTCCCTCGCTCTTCCTCCTCAATCACCTCAGCATGTATTCTTCTTTCTTCTCCACACTCGAACTTCTGCCTCTTTCTGTTTCTACCTTCTGCCCTCTCACTCCTTCCTGCCCACTGTTGCCAAGGAAACAGTGGAAGAGAGCATTCTGGGACTAAGCGAAACACGATGAAATATAAAATGAAGGGGTTAAAGATGGTTCAGGCTAAAAAATGACATTTGGTCTTCTAAAACCTGGCAAATTGGTTGACGTTACAACCTTAATGTTCAGACGCCCACTTACTCCCAAGATGCACTTAGGTGATTATTATGGTTATTTTATTGCTGTTGTGCCCCTGTTGTTTTTTCGTTTCTTCTTTTGCCCCCTTTTATCAATCATTTATTCAGTCTAAAGTGCTCTTTTGATGTGCTGGTGTTTTTGTATTTTATATTTTGAGTACGCTGAGAGCTTTGACACATACCCTTGGGCCCTGCCATTGACAGACTCTAGTGGTGAGGCTAAATGTGTAAGAGCTGCAGTCTGGATGCTGGCCACAGCACACTGACTGAGGGCATTGTGGTCATCTTCCTCTTCAGCCATTGTCTTAAAGCGTAGAAATAGTACTGCACTGCAGGGCTGCAGTCACACCCCTCTCCCTCTCTCTCTCTCTCTCTCTCTCTCTCTCTCTCTTTCTCTCCCTCCCATTTCTCTCCCTCTGCAGACTGATTGATTTTCCCCTGTACTCCCATTTAACCTCACTTCTGAATCTTTGCTGTAACCGGAGAACCCGAGGGTTCTCTCTCTAGGGCTCTTGATGAGCTAGACCAATTCATTATCAATTTCACCATATCGTGTATCTCTATGTGTATAAACAGCGCCTTATGTCCTTTTCAAATCAGTTTTAAAGTTGCCATTGCATTCCCCCTGTCTATATATAAGATAGGAATATATGTAGTTGTACTATATCATAAATGAGTTAATGGAATGGCAGTCCAGAATGATTCCCAACAACCAAATTGGCACAACTGCTGATTGCAATTGCTCTTTCATGCTATTTTCTAGTCATTCAGCAGTTCCCACAAACGTTGCAGCCAACTGTCAGAGTTCCAGGTTGCATCGGTGTGAGAATTTGACTGCAGTGCAGTAAAAATTGAGCGGCGAGATATGGCTGAGAGGTTGCTGGCCTGGCCGATAATGCTTTCAAGGGGTCAATGCTTTCATTCTGTTCAGGTCACTGCCCCTCGGGGACAGAGAGTGGGGGGGGGCGGGGCCTGTCATGACCTCACCTGATGATGGGGGGGGGGGGTTCTTTTTTACAACACATCTCTCATATAGACTCTAAATAAAATCCTTGTAATACATCTTCTTAATCATATAGTGAAGTTCTGCATTATTTAGTTTTTGGTGGACCAGACTGCTGGATTCAATTGTTGTCTCAGCAGTATTTATTATTAATTGCATAAAAAAATAATTATTCAAGTGATGGTAAATTATCCATCAAGTAATGCAGATAAATGCAGAGGTCTGCAGATCCACTGCATTTAACTTCAGTATGACTGAAGTCTGAACCTGACTGGTTCAAGTAAACTAAAATATAGTTATAAGATTTTTGCTAATTCATGTTCCATTTTCTGGTGAATCAAAACCAGTTTATGCCCAGTGCAAGGTTTTTATCCAAGGTTAGTGAATGGTTGAAGTATATGTTTAAGAAACAATGTTTTTATTGTCTTTCAAATCAAACTGGATGTGTTGTGAATGAACGAGCGTGTCTTATCCACCATCAGTGGCGGTGTAGTGCATGTATGACACTATTATCATACATGATCTGGTGTTCTGTGAATATTATTTCAACGTTTGTTGTTTCACTCTGTCCCCTGCTGTCTAAGATGAAATGTCAACATCTGGCTGCTTAAACCACTTTTTTAATGAAATATTTTATTATTTATTATTAATGTAATTCCACCTACTGTTTTGCAATCAACAGTGATATGTACAACACCCTTACTTCTCTATGTGCACATTGGAGTGAATTGAACTTTCATCATGTTAAATGTAATAAGTTTATATTTGTGTCCATCCTTGTACTGTATATACAGGTGCTAATATCTGAATGTAAACTATCCCCTCTCTTCTCACCGCAGTCATTACATTCATCACATATTCCTGTCCTCCTTTAATTATTCTCTTTGTGATCATCTTTTCTTACAGTTTGTGTCTTTGTTGTGTAATGTTTGTGTACTGTGGTTTTGTGTTGTTCTGTGTACTGTCGTGTCGTGTCGTGCTGTGTCTATGTGTTATTCTGTGTCTAAATCATACATGCAGATGTGATGTAACTTGTATGTATGTGACTACCAGTGTTGGTGTTTAAAGGAAGAACAAATATCCACTGGTGGATATTGCAAATATTAACCCGGACAGATTCACACTGATCAAATATACTGTGTATGAACTCAAACACACTCATAGTGTACCTACCATAAATATGAAGATTGTGAGACTTTTCTCACTTGACCTTTGACATTCTTTAGCATGCTGGTGACAGCAAACAGACCAAAATTTGAGTAAATTGTTCAACACAGTATATTCAATATTTTATGAATATTTTAGTGCTGCACAATTTCTAAATGATTCTGAGGTTAATATTTGTGCCACATACTAATACTCACCTTCCATCCCACCCCCAGGCCACTCATACAGTCCTCGTAGTGTCACTAAAGTTTGACATGAGGTACGTAAACACAGCAGAGAGGGACTTTCATCCATGTCAGGTCAAGGGCTGGCCCATACAGTATATAATCTCTATGGGCTTGTAAGCATGATTGTTAGACTCATAAACTGTGCTAAGCTGTGAAGCTAGACTCTGCATTTCATGCATTCAGAGAACTTGCTTCTGACTCATTTTCACAAATCCTAACAAACTGCACTTTCAGTGGCAGTCACACCGAATGTAGCCACATCTCCCATCACAGATGCTAAAGAATCGCAGAAGCACAGAGTCTGTCAAGCTAAAGACTTGAATTACACCAGTCCACAACACTGCTGTAATTCTTCATACATAACCTCTCACCAAAGCTCTTCGGTGTTGCATGCGTGAGGCTGGTGAGTGTGAATTGTGTTATTATGTCGAGATGAAATGACAGGTCAATGATTATGCTGGAATCATTGTACCGTTAGTAAATATAGAAAATTGCAAAATGTAGGTATTATTAGACTTTTGCTCTTCCATGACCATGAAAGCTCAATTCTTAAATATATATCCATAAATATATCTTAAATAGTTTTCATAACGGTTGTTATACAAGTTTCTTTCTCTTCCCCTGCCCTCTCCTTCTTATATCTGTTTCAGTTTGCTTTGCTTTTTTGCTTTTTTTCATTTTGTTTTGCTTTGCTTTGCTCTGTTTTGTTTTGTTTTATTGGCATTCTAGGTATCTATATCTGTTGTTCTACGGATCTTTGAACTGGAATCCAAAAGCATAGTTGTGTCCAAACACAATCATTTTCATGTAGGCATTGTCATAAAGCAGCTATGTAGGTAAAGAATGGGCTACTAATGCTTTTTTAATCGTCACATCTACATTGTAATTGTTCAGCGATAAAGAGGAAGAAAGATCGTAGGTGCCAGAGGTGTTCTTCTTTCTGTTGGACACATACTGCCTAGCCATATTGATCCTAATTAATCCCATTCAGAGAAAGCAAATGCTAATAGGGAGGTCCAGCAATAGGAAGGAAGTGTGCTCTTGTCTGTACAGTGTTTGCATCATGGGTGCAAGTACAGAACATGACGTCCACACACACTTATTATTTTATTTCTCTGTCTAAATAAGCACTCATGTGTTTTTATTATTTACAAACGAAATAATTTGGTTAAATATGTACATTTCCTCCAATCCATGGTGGAAAACAGCCACTTTCTGGCTTGAACGAGAGGTCTGGTGTGAGGAACATGATGACCCAGATCTATCTGCCACTGCCTTCCTTTGCAGCTCCTATAGGCGATGCTTTGGTGTAGATTTTGAATGACAAGTGGCTGTGCAGCACCCAGAGTGTCCCAGCAGCCCTCTGAGTCAGACTCACACACACACACACACACACACACACACACACTTCCTAACAGAACTGCATCACGCAAGGGACTGGAGATAGGATTGCCGACTATACGACAGTAGGACCTTCTTAACACCCCGTGTTTTTCCTTCCTTGTGAGCTTTTGTCTCTTGTTTTGTTCTGTTTAGACTTCTAACTCACTGTGTTTGTGTCCGTGTGGGAAGTTCTCCTGTGTCAGGAGGGGGTTGTCTACTATGTAATGTGCCAGCTCTTCCTTCCATATCCATTTGTGTTGGCTTTTTCAAAAAACGGCAATAACTGAGTCCAGTTCCCCTTCTTAAACAATCAAACAGACTATACACAGGCAAGCCGTGTTAAGCTGTTATTATAACCAATATCCATTTTATTAAGTACAGCTATTTGGAAAAAAAAAATATTCCACCCTAAACTTTGGAAAATACTGTCATGATTTATTCTCCTTATGTCGTTCCAGGCCTGAATGACTTTATTTCTTCTCTGGAGCATAAAAATAGGTAATTTGAATATGGTTTTAACTGTTTTTCACTAGAAAGTGAAAGTCAATGGGGTCCAAAAAACACTGGTCTCCTGTGATTTTCATATAGACAATAATACAGACATTTTTCAAAATATCTTATATTGTGTTCCACAGAAAAAGGAAATTCATGCAGGTTTGGAATGACTTTTTTGAAACAACATTTACTAAACTGAAAAAAAAAATGAAATGAAAGATTATGGTAGTTTTGCATACTGCATCATCCACAAGCTATTACTCAGATTGACCCGCAAAACTGTGCCATGAAATTACATTCAACACATATTTTTGTGGGCACTATCTCTATAAAACAGACAAATAAACGCAAAGTGAAGTCCCCCTGAAGTCGTTTGAAATTTGACCCAAATTACTATTATATCCCACGAAGATCACTAAGACCTGTAAAGGGAATTTGTAACCAAATTATAAAACACTGGACTTGGTGTTTGAGAAAAGAAGACAAACGGAACCCTTTAAACAAGTTTATCCACCCTTACAAAACAAAGCCAGAAATGGATGTGGAAGGAAAGCTTTCAGGCACTTTGGGGTCACGTGAAGCTGTTTTAAGTCTCTATTAATCTACTGAAACACACTTATGTGTAAAAGGAAGACGAATTTGCTGCTAATAATGGAAAGACATTTAGTCTGAAACGCGCGAGCTTCACCTGGCCCACAGTGCTGAGTGAGGCTGCTTTGACTAGACGGAGCTCCTCTGCTACTCCTCTGTTGGACTCCAGTGCTAGTATCAGAACGCAGAGTGTCCCGTCCGAGACTGGGTCAAACACCTGGAGGCTAAACTCTTTACCTCACTATCGGTCTGAGTCAGCCATCAGGTGCTTCATCCACCTGCTCTTTTACACATCTGCTCTTATCTCTCCCTGAAAACTGTATGTGGCTGCGAATAAAGGGAGTTTTTTTTAAATACTGCTGTGCCATAACAACAACAACAACAACAAAAATTGACAAGAAAACTTGATGACATTTCATAACTCTCATTTTCCTGTTTTGTCCTTGTCTCTGTCTCTGTCTGTCCCTGTCTGTCTTTCTGTCTGTCTGCTTCTGTGTCATTTACATCCGTTTCATTTTGTCATTCTTTGCTTTACATTACATTTTTTTTAACCCTTCCCTTCCTTCCCCCCACTTTTGTCACGAATCCATGCTTCCATAATAATTCCCATTCATTCATCTTCCTCTAATGTATGTAACCTATCCACCGGATTTTGGGGTTTTGTAGCTGCTGGCTACGAGAAGTCCCGCAGCCTCAATAACATCTCGGGGATGACAGGGGCCCCTCTGCGCCTGACCCCTATCACCCCCATCAACAACCCACCCTACGAGCCCTACGAATCCCCCGGCCCCCTGCGCCGCTGCCGATCCCCCATCCCCTCCATTCTGTAGCACATCTTAGCGAACGACGTCGAAATAAGCGGAAAAAAGACACTCACGCACCATCCTACCGCAATAGTATTAATAATCACAATAACAATGCTAAGTACTCACACCTCCGCTCCTCCATTGACTGGACAGGGTGGGGGTACCCAGCACTCTTTTTAATGTGTCATGCCTCAAAGGGAATGGGATGAATTTGTTTAGGGATTTAGAGCTTTAAGTACTAAAATGACTTCATTGCATATACTTCAGGCAATATTTCAGACAGGCAACTAAAAACAATTATATGCTGTGACGTCAGCAGATTATGCCTTATTATCGAAGATAAATAATAGTAAAAAAGAAGCACTGAATATTACTAGGATAAAACTCCTCACTGGTTTATAGACAGCGACGAGCACCCTGTAGGAAATCTACCCCTGTAGCTGAATGACAGTAGTTGGCTTTTCCTCATGTTCCCGCCTGATTGCTGGTTGTATAAAAAACGAGACTGTGATCCAGCAGGCTTATTCATTGAGTACTAGTCGCTGAGATCAGCTTTGATACACCTTAATAGGCCTTGAAAATCCACTTCATATCAAAGCTTGGAATGATAAAGGTCATAGGTCAACATGCAAGTAGTTCAAGTGCATGCTAGAAAAGATGTCAGTTTAGGCAAGTAGAATATAACTAAACTCCCAATCCCCTTTAGCTGCTATGAGGATATGAAAATAAACGCACCGTATGCTGGACTGATTTGAACTTATAATTAAGCCCTGTGGTAGAGAATTAATGGATCATATTGGCTGATTTGACTGTGATGAAGGAGTTTTTGGTGATTCAGGCCATAGAACATGATGAGTATTATGATTACGACAAACACAAGGACCATCTTTAATCACGCTACAGCAACTTTTGTTGTCACTCGATATTTTAACATATAAGTCACAATTTATTTAGGACAAAGAAAATGCTTAAACCATTCTTGTGCAATATCGACTATTATGATGACCTCTGACCCTGAGAAGCTGGAGATGAATCCTGCGAACTTTACTATGTGCAACTATTAACTTTACCAACTAACAGAGAGACCGAGAACTGATCATTATTTAAAAAGAGGCTATTTTTGTACTAAGCACTTGGACATTGCGATTCGGATCGGGGTTTGGAGTTGCGCGGGCGGCTTTGAGTTGACATTTTGGGAGGACAGGATATCGTGCTGTTGCATGGAGATCTACAATTAACGTTTTGGTTTTTGTATTTTGACTCTCTGCATATTCAACACCAAGTACCACGAAATGAATAGAGCAGTGGTCTGGACAAATGGCGAAAAAATAATAATAATAATAATAATAATAAGCAGGAGCCATTCCTATTAAGGGCCTATAACCTTCTGCACTTTTTCGGGACCCTTTTTAATTTGTGTACTAGTGCATGAAGGAACTGTCTTTAAAATATATCCTTTCCTTATTATGGTATTTCCTCATTAATATGAAGACATATCAAGCTGAACTGCACTCCTCACTGCATATCCACATATCCTGGGGCTGTGGTGAACCAGACAGTGGCCTCAAAGTATCCCTACTAAGGGCAAGAATTAGCTGGACTTTTCATCATCATCATCATCATCATAATTATCTTCATCCTTATCATCACTGGCATTACCCTCCCTCATCATAATCATTTTCTGATTACTGTTATTCCTCTAATTTGAATGCAGTAGAAAATCAGTTCAGTTTGTTTTCTCTTTGGTCTCCTTCTTTTCTTTCTCTGTTTCTTTTTTTCATTTTTTTTTTTTTTTACCTGCTCTGTCTCTTGGATGCTGGCCTTCGTTCCAATATAAAGGAGGGAACATTGAATGGATGCTGGATTGACAGCGGTCAGTAAGAGAAGAAAAAGAAAAGATGACAAAATGAACTCTCTGAAATGCAGATATATGAGCCATATGTTTCACTGTGGGGGAGGGTTTGTGTCGATCTGCTGCATATTTCAGTGCACAGATGCATTACACACCTCTGGTGAAGATATCTCTGCAATGGCAGCTCACAAAGCTTCTTGTTGTATTTTTCTCCATGTGAAGCAACAGACAACCTGGGGTATAAATGACTAAACTTGATCAGAAAGCAAAGTAGCATTATATACTTAGATGATTTTATTGTCTTGCAACTGAAATATTTTACATACCCATAGTTAATCATTTATTAATTTACTCCAAATCATCTGTAATCATTCTTCTGAATTAAGCAATGTATTTTTTATTTCAGAATTTATTTATTTGCATTTAGGTTTTTTTTATTTTCATGTGTTTTTGCTATTGCCACATTACTTGTTACACTCCTCTTTCCCTCCTCTCTTCTTTTCTGTTTAAAGAAGTTCACTGCTAGAGTGAAGAAAGTCACAGAGGTTGTTGATTACATGGAGCATCTGCATGCCAGCAGCAAACTAATGTGTGACACTGTGCTTTAATGAGTGAAACACCAATCATCGGTTGCCTGCATGTGCGCTGCACTGCTTTATGTACATGCTTCATATACATTGAAGGCCTCAGGACAGTGAGCGAGGGCCATCTGGTGGATGTATGCTACGCCACATGTGTGCTTTGTGTAACTGGAGTGTTCAGTCCTTTAAGTTTTTTAGGGAGATTCTCAGATCAGTGTTATGAGTGATTTTTTTTTTCTGTTTGCCAATCTATTTAGCCATTTAAAGACAAAATGCAGTAACTACATCACATGATTTTCTTTCAATCTGAGCATAGTTGAGTCAAACCCATCCAACACACAACAGATTATAGTCTTAAGAGAGCTGATTTTGCTAATTTTGCCAATATGCATTTACTGTGTTTTGTCTTTGCATCGCAGTGAGGCAAATTATCTGACACAGATTTTTAATTCTTTTAATAGGTGTATATTAAAAATTTATGTAACAAGGTACCTTGTAAAGCAAACAAATGCAAGTGTGCATTATTTATAATCTTAAATTCAGAGTAATGACCTGGCACGTTTAGAGGGAGAGAAAGAGGAAGACTAAAATGCCGATATGATTCAAGTCCAGCCAAAACACTGTTATTATTTCTCACCTTGTGTCTCCTCCATGTCTTCTTCCTCCTCTTCATCTCTCTTTTCATTTTTTTTAATGCTCTTTATGAGGGTGTATAGTTCAGGTCTTAATGATATGTACAGTTTTGAAGGTTGACTTTGTAATTTCCACATGCATGGATTTCTATTGCGAGCAATAAGGAAATTATAAGTCTATGTGTTTTGATAAGAAAATGTATTTTAACAGAGGTTTATGTACATGTTTGTTGATACGAGTGTGTACATATGGATGTGTATATTCATATGCACATGCATATTAATGATTTGCATGAAACAAATGTACAAACTTTTTTTTTTATTGATGTTTTGTTACCAATCTGTCATTTTTGACTTGATTGCTGTTGGGGGCGGGGCTTAGTTTTGCATGCTAAGATGCTATTGGGTGGCAGAGACCATTACAACTGTTGTATTGAATGTGGGGTTTTGAATGTGCTTTAACTATGTACCTGTTTAAGTTTTCTTTTCTTTGTTAGACATCAAAAGCATTGCAGATTGTCATTTTATGATTTATTCTTTTTCATCTTTTCACAGAGAACTATTCTGAAAGCCCAGTGCTTATCAGATATATGCAAAAAGAAGCAGTAACTGTGAACTAAGACTAGAACAGAAAATCCACTTCTTCCTTCACAAATACATTCCCAAACGAACACCTGAGCCCCCGAACCAGTATCAGCTCCCGCACAAGTGCATTTTAGTTCGTATTTTCATCTCATGGCATCATCAATCTTGTTTAATCATCTTAGCCTTGCGTTATTAAAGAGCAGATTAGTGTTCACTTCCCCGTTGCTGTTGTGTTAACCTCAGCTCTAGCTCCCTCTGCTGGTTTTACGGGGGATGACGTAGCATTCGCTGTTGTAGATCATTAGCACTCCTTTGTCACTTTAGAGGCTAAGAATACAGATTTTAGCCCTTAATGTTTACCTGTTATATTTAAGATTAAAGAAAAGATTCTTTAGGCATTTATTTGAACAGACTCAGACCAGAAGGAGGGATTTCCTGTTCACTAAACACTGATCAGAGCAGAGAGAAAGAGGCTAATGCTAAGAAGTCTGCTCACTGCAGTGATGCATGTTTCCACACATTCAAGATAGCTAGCACTTAGCATCACAGTGCATTTTGTGGTTTTGCTGTGTGTAGTCTATCTGTTAAGGTGTAGTCAGGGTGAACAGAGTGGATGGGATGGCTCCACTTTTATCCCTTTATCTCAGTTTTGAGGTTACGATGTGGAAGAGACAGGCCTGCCACTAGTTAGCTTAGTTAGCGAATGCCCTGGTAAAAGCAGAGGCTGCATGTGATCACGGAGGACAGTGTAAATAATTCTCTGCATGTGGAGTTAACAGCACAGAAACTATCATCGTTTGATTCAAACGAGGCATTCGAAATGGGGAGAGCAGGTCGAGTTCAAACGTTTTAGCGACATTATCCAGAATCCTCTCTGTTTCTGACTTACGCTCCCTTGTCACTACTCAGGTAAATCTCTTTTTGTTCGTCTATACCAGTGCTTCCAAAATGATGTCATTCGAAACAAAGAGAGAGGCAGATGAGAACACCCCTTGTATGCATGCATTTGTGTAAATATGAAATAATCATATTTGATCCCAACATTCATTCCAAGTCTTCCTTTTCCGCAGTGTCCTTCTCATTTCGTCATTTCATCCGTCACTTTCATTTATTCCCAACTCTTACTGCTTCCAAATATCAACCAAAAAGCCCGGATGACATTATGAGAAACTGAGGAGAAATAATGAGTGATTTGTTTAAAAAAAAAAAAAAAAAAAAAGAACTTTTCAATGACGATCTGCCATAAGTGGATTACAAAAAAAAAACTGTATATGGAATCAGGACGCAACCAAATTCAGGAGATGAAAGCATGAGGGTCAGATGGACAGATTGTGTGTTTGGGGAACAGAGTTTTGGGAGGATTGTCAACAAATGAAGAAAGGCGTCGTGAAATGGAGGACAGTTTGGGGAAGAAAGAAAAAAAGCAAAGAGAGGAGGAAGGGAGCTGAACGCTTCTCAGTGTAAGAATGTGCGTATGGTGTTCTGTGCGTCACACTGCGTGTTTTCATGTGATGTGCCTGACTGTGTGCTTAGTGTTTTGATTTTCTTTGTGTGACACTTTGTTTTCCCGCTCTTCTAATGTTTGGCGCTGTGCTCAAATGGTGCACTCGCTCTCTATTCCCTATGCCAGCTTCACTGTTTGGTAAAATTTCAAAATAAGGGCACTTCATGGGGAATAGCGAGTCGTCTTGGGACGCACCCTCTGTGAGAAGAGGATTAACTGGTGTACAATGAGCTTTTGCTTGGTTCTGGTCCATCCTAGAGGGCTGACAAAATCAGTGATTGTTAATTGATTCTGTTGATTTTATTGATGTAGATTTAGAACAAGATTTTGTGGCCCTCAACGACTGGAACTTTTATTCAGCTTCATGTGTGTGTTTGTTTTCGTGAGTGTGATTCCTAGAGTCTTGCATTTGTGTGTTTTGTTTTTGGGCGCATGTTACGATGGGCTTTGCTATGAGTACACTTGGGTTTTTGGTTTTGTTTCGTTTCTTTTTACATTGGTATTTAGGAGACTTCATGAAAATCCATGGACATCACTCCAAAACAAACAAGAAAAAATTGTGTGTTTGGCTTCTTTAGCTTTGGCTCTCGCAGTTGCGCGGTCTGAAGCGACCGGCATCTGCGAAAGCCTCCAGCAGTGTGTAGCCTAGCTTTTAATGCGTTTGTATTAAGGTGACGCGACGTGTGGCGCGATACTGATTTCTCTGTCCTCCGTTTTCCTATTCCCCTCTCTTTCTGTCTTTCTCTTTTCTTCCCTACAGTGCTGAGCTTCTGAACTGCCCCTTTTCTAAAGCTCCCCAACCACAAAACCTGTCCAGAGGCAACCCCCAGGGTCACCGCAGGATTAGAGACGGCGAAAGAGAGAAAACGAGAGATGAGAGGAGTGCTTCGCTAAACCAACTTGAAGAAAACATTGTAACGCTCATCTCTCCATTCCTAATTTTAACCCCCAACGTAGGTGCAATAAACTGACAATATCACGTCCTGGGAGGATGTGGAACACATTCTTCCTACAGGGATCGCTGGCCTTGGAAAACGGGTGGGATTCAGCATACAAACTGTAGTATGTCCTGGTCCGACCTGACGGAAATGGATGCAATTTTGAAGTGATGGGAACTATTTTTGTGGGGCGCTCCACCATGATAAATGCACCTGAAAGTGGACAAAAAAACCCTCGATCCAGTCTCAGATACACCTAATGTGTGGAAAAACACCCATCATGCCCTTCAACGCTATGCAATTCAAACACACGTTGACAGTCAATTTCATCAAACGCTTCAATCGAACAGTTTATCAGCCAAACCTTTTCCGCTCCTTTACCTTTTGGAGATCTTGCACGTGCTTTAAATGAAAATAGACAGCGGCGCCATCGGCCTGCCACATTCCTATATCGTACTGTTTCCCCATTCATCCAATTGGAAATCTTGTTCAGAGTGTCCTTCTCAGGGCTCACAGAAAGGTGACTTTGTCCACTAAGAAAAAAAGAGCGTTAGCCTCTCTCTTTTCTCTCTCTCTTAGTTCAGCTCTCTGCATCTCAGCATTTCTGTTCCACTGTAGATGAACTGCATGGCATGAATGAAAAAAAAGACAAAAAACAAAAACAAAACAGAGAGAAAGATGGTAGAGATCATGCTGAGAGGAACAAGAGGAAACCGTAGACAGGATCGCTCTGTTTGCACAGTACAGTATGGGTGACTCTGGATCAGTGGATGGGGTCACTTTCTTCACCTTCACGTGGGGAACAGAAAATACAACAGAAGTGCATGATACCTGTTGAAGGACAGAGGGGTTTTTAAGTGGACTGGGTGAACTTTAAACAAAAGCTGAAAAAAAAAAAAGAGAAAAGTAAAAAATGCATTTTCTCACTTTGTTTACCAGCATGACTAAACTGCATGACTTCTGCAAGCCCTGAACCCCAAATTAGAGGGCTTGAAATCACTAAACGCCGAAATCAAATGGAAACAATAAAAGTTTATGCTAAATGCTACTAAATTGAGAAAAAAAAGAATATATTTAAAAAAAAGAGAGGCTCTATATTTTGTTTTTGAATAATAATAAAAAAAAAGAATAATGTAAAAATATATAGGATTGCAAGATTCACACAGTTTTGTTGGGTAAAAGATTAACAAACCCCACTGAGTCTAGCTGAATGATGAGACGAACTCCTTCATCTACTACTGCTCCCTCAATGGCTTCAAGTGACATTTCTTCCCTTCTCTTTGTCCGCCGTTTCACCCTTTACTTGAACTTTCCTGGCTCTCTGCTCTGCCCTTCACAGTCTCCCTCAGTCATGGCAGCCTCCAGCAGTGGCACCACAGCTCCTCTGGAGACCTCCGACACCTACAGGGCTCTTTTCTTTTGACGGTTATGGGTCTGAAGAGCAAGGTGGAAGGGGATTTTAAGGCTGTGGGTGAAGTTTTCTTTTTAAGTTGAGTCCTGATGGAAAGTTTTGGCTCGATTTGCGATGCTTGTTCTTTTTATTTCATCCACATTCCGTGGGTAAATCAAAGCTTTATCCATCGAAAGCGAGCCTGCATCCACTTAATATCAATCTAAAGAATATTAGCGTTGTGTGAACTGCTGTGTCATGAGACCCTGAGCACTTACATTGCCAAGCACTATTATTCAATCAGGAAGCCATAATGTGAGAGTAGCGCCACCATATGAGCTCAAAGGTGCTCAGGAGACCGTGCTGATTCAGAAACCTGAACATGGTTTTGTAGTTGTGTTGAGCTTGTTTCAAATGTTGACATTTTATCCTGCAGAGCATTGCAGAGTTTTGACGAGATTTTGTTACAGTCGTGCAATGTTTGTTTTATTTTGAAAGTTTCAAGATTTGCATATGCTGAGCACCCACTAAAACCAGCCATGCCATACCAAAATGGACTTCCTTATTAACTTTGCAGCAGATTTCTGATATTAGCATCAGTATTAGCATTATCCTGTGTGCGAGGAGGCCATGATTCCACCAGTGTCGCGTTTAAACCATAGATCACACGTGTGAGCAACTGTTTGTTTAAAACTTTTGGTGTCTTCTTCAACAAGATACGAAGCATCGGTTACTTTACGAAAGTTGGTTAGTCTGGTTAGGTGTTGTTTACGTTGATTTAAAGTGTCATTTGCTGTTTTGAAACACCATGACTGTGTTCTGTCAGCGCTCATCGTTCAGAATCAGATGTAAGCTTAGTTTAGTAACTACCTATGCAACACCTAAGCAAGACCTTAGCAGCTCACACACTCACACACATGCCATGTGCTCAGGCCAGCTGGCTGGTGTCTGTTTACCGGTGCTGTGTGTCCAGGGAGGGAAAACGACACAGATGCAGCTCCATCACCACAAGAGCCAGCATTATCTGCTGACCGTGTAGTTTCACTTCATACGTTAGCAGCTGGTCCGAGTAGCTTGAAGGTGCGACAGACGTGTGCAGCTGTAGTAGCCATGTCGCTTTCCTCAGTGGTGCACTGAATTCCCTCTCTCTTCTCGATTAATACGTCAGGCCTGTTTTGTGTTGTTTGCAACATCTTTTCTGCACGCTTCACGGTGCAGGAAGACACTCATGCACTTTTCGAATTAGCATATATTCGTTTATATGTACGCATATACTCATCTCAGAGGGTTTGTAGGACATCTAACTTGTTTTATACGTGGTACTCAGTTCCAGATTGCATTGGCTGACTGGTTAAGATGATGTGTACCTCTCTGGTCGTTCATAAATCCGATTGGATGGTGTTTTGGAGCAATAATGATGGAGGCCCACCCTTTTTCTCATTGGCGTCATTAGGAATTGGGGGACATGTTCATCTCATCCCTAATAAGAAATCCAGTGTGCCTGAAACTGTTCCCTGAATGTGTACGCAAACCGGCCACATCCATTGAAGACGCTCTCTCTGCGAATGCTTCCCACGAGAGTTTGTCTTAGCGTGAATGAGACCGCCTCCCCTCCAGATGGTTGACAGCTCAACATACCTTTACTTGAAACCCAAATACAAAACATATCAGAGAGGAGCAGAACAAAGCCAGAATCAGTCTTCACGCTTTCTCAACTTCCTGTTTGCATCCCCTCCCCCCTCCCCCGCACATCTGTTCCCTCTCCTTCTCTATTTTTGAGGAAGAAGCTTTTTTGCATCCCTTGTTCTTGTGTTTTCTATCATATTGTTTGAAGTTGACTTATATTGCATGCATGGAATACAATGAGGACATAACTTGTGAATAATTTGTGAATGGCCAGAATGAGGTAACCATCTCTTTCACCTGGGCTCTCTACTCTGCGACTTCTCTTTCTGAGATAATTAGAGAGGAAGAAAGAGCATATGTTGTTTCAGGTTTCCCTCGCATCCCTTTTTCTTCAAAATGTAGCCATGCCAAATATAAGTTATGCTAGCTAGTTATGCTAGCCATTCCGAAAGACTCTGTGTTTCATTTACGTATTTATATATTGTTTTTAAGATGATATTTATGTGTATATATCTGTAGTGAATATTCATCAGAGCTTCCACAGACTCAGAGCTGAACAGATGCAGCAGATGTCGCCAAAACAGCCTGCAGGAACTCAGTTTTCACTGCATGTGTCTGTGCATTTATTCTAGTATAGTTTGACCCAATATGCACTACCTGTCCTTTTCTACTTTAGTTACTTAATGTAGCTTGATTAAAGGGGGAATTCATTGCACTATCACAGCTAATGGAGCTGCTGTGTCTACTGCTGAGCGCGAGCCTAACCATACACCCCCCTAAGTTAAGAAACAGGGACAGAGAAAGAGAGAGAGAGTTAGAAAGAGAGGCCAGTGAGAAAGAGAAGGTTCCTAAAAGAAACGGATGAGTTCTATGCTACTAAGATTGATGCTGGATACAATTTTATTGTCAAACAAAAAAAAAAGGGAAAAAAATATCAAGAACTGTATAAAATATATTTCAATGGAATGTTTATTATTTACCTTTTATATTTTTGAAATGTATAAAGAAAAAAATTAATAAACTGTAATAATTTAACAGAGTTTGTGAACACTGAGACTTAAAAATGTTATATTACTAAAAGTATGGAAGTTTGAACGTGAATGCTAACCTACCTGATCAAATCTTCTCCATTACAGATAGGAAAAAAATAAAAACAATTAGAAAAATGAAATCCGATTTAAAAAGAAAAAGTTATCAAAAAGTCAATAAAAATGTTAAAAGCTCATGCCAAAATTTTCAACATGTGTCCTGTGTGATTTCTTCATGTTACTCTGAGAGGACATTTACCTGTACATTAGAGTTAGCTCGCTTGCCTTTTTTTAACACTTCAAACATATTTTAAAACTTTGGTCTCACTTTATATTAGGTGACCTTAACTACTATGTACTTACATCAAAAAGTAATTACAATGTACTTATTGTGTTCAAATTGTATTGCAAAACACTTCTGCTGTTATTAAGGTGGGATATGGATCAGTCAGAGACATGTTTGGTGGTAGGTTTAAGGTGTAAGGGACGGGTCAGCAGTGTAATTATAAATGTAATTACAAAAAATAATTACTGATGTAATTACATAGGTGTTTTTAAAAATATAAGTACAATGTAAAAACATATATGTACACAATACGTGCATTGTACCAACTGATTAATTTAAATGTACATAGTTAAGGCCACCTAATATAAAGTGGGACCAAAACTTTTTATGTATTCAATTTATTTTTCAATTGCTAGCATTTTAGAATATTTTTTTAAATGATGCATGTGCTTTTTTTTTTGGAATACATATAACTACATGCTACTTAAAGGATTAGTTCACTTCCAGAACAAAAATTTCCTCACCCTCGTGTCATCCAAGATGTTTATGTCCTTCTTTCTTCAGTCAAAAAAAAATTATGTTTTTTGAGGAAAACATTCCTGGATTTTTCTCCATGGACTTTAATGAAAGCAAAAGCGTTTAAAGTCCAAATTGCAGTTTCAATGCAGCTTCAAAGGGCTCTGAATGATGGTCTTATCTAGCAAAACAATCTGTCATTTTCTTAAAAAATAAAAGTGTATATACTTTTTAACCACAAATGCTCATCTTGATTTTCCTGTACCTTCATGGGGAAGAACTGTATTTAATGCAGGCCCTTCCTATTGGGCTGTCTTAAGTCAAGAATTTAATTGTAAATATAACAATATAATTTTTGTATTATATATTTCTAGTACATTTTATCTATTTAGAGGGTTAAAGGGATAGTTCACCCAAAAATAAAAATTAGCCTGTCTTTTACTCACCTTCAAGGCATCTTCTTTCAGACAAATCCAGTCGCAGTTATATTTAACAATGTTTTTGATCTTCCAAGCCTTAGAA
>SCHK01075046.1:0-21978 GCA_004124795.1 Poropuntius huangchuchieni
TATCTATCTATCTATCTATCTATCTATCTGTTTCTCTGTCTATCTGTCTGTCTGTCTATCTATCATCCAATTTCTATCTTTTAATATCTCATTCTACCTATATCTCATTCTTATCTGTTATCTATTATTCTATATAACTATTGTTTGAGCAATTATTGTATATATCTATTGTTTAATCTATTGTTCTACAGTAGCTATCATTCTATTGTTTTATCAGTTTATCTATCTGTCGTTCTGTTGCTCTGCCTATCTATCGATCTATCATTCTGTTTGTCTTGGTGTTGATCTTTGGTCTGAATGTTCTTCCAACTTATGTGTAGCACACGGAGAGAAAAAGACTAAGAAACTTACTCTGTTCTATCACATCAAAATGACATCAGCAGAGAAATATCACCATCTCAGGAAACAAAGGTGCTGCAATCCTCTAATATCACCTGCCAATAGTTTTAACACACGGTTAAGAAATCCCGCCAAATGCGATATCTCTCTCTTTCTCTCTGCTTCTATCTCTCTCTCTCACCATTTGTCTCTGGAGAATGATGAAAGAAACACAAATCATTCAGCCGTCGTGGTCGTTCAGAGGAATAACAGTTTGATTTTTTGGAAAAATGATTTCTCGAAGTGTTATCTGGCAGGACTGATGAAATATGAACACTTCTAAGCACAGATCTCTCTATCAGATCCAATCCACAGAAATATGAAGCCTTTGGATCTTTGTGTAAGTAGTTCATTTGCATATACCTAAACTATTAATGAGTCACTCGGTCCAATCCAGTCAAAAACTTACTTACTTTAGTTTTTTTTTAAGCACATTGGTTATTGTATTGTCATGTTCATGACGCTGTTCAATCCATATTTAGACAAAGACAAAAACAGTATGGAAGATTGGGCTGAGACGTACGTGACCTTTCTCTTAAAATATGTACAAAAAGTATGAACTGTCAACTTGTAAAGAATGAATGAAAATCAGGAATACATTAGAAAATGCGAACCACTGCCACAAGCAAATTGCAGATTTGACTTTCAGCTGATTAGAGATATAATTTACCACAGAAAACATATAAGTCAGATACAGTCATATTACTTAAGTCACACATAATTGTAATGAATAATCCTTTGCTTCTTTGATAGCCATGCCAATACAGCCTTATCAGTTTAATTTTAAATGAGAAAGAGAGAAATAAGCATCAACAAAGACACAGAGAGTTTGTATAAATCGAAACAGAATATGTTTCTGCTGTGTGCTGGTTGATCTGTGGTGTAGAGCAGGTCCGTCCTGGCTCGAATATCAAAGCTTTCCTGTAGCCTGTTCTACATTCAGGCTACACACACACACATGCACACACACACACAAACACCTGCAGCAAGTTAGAAATGGTGTCATCGCTCAGAGAGTGAGGTTCACTCATTCTCTCTCTCTCTCTCTCTCTCTGCTTTCTCATGTTGACCCCCTCCAGGCTGAAACATCATGTGCGGCCCTTAGAGTATCTACACACACAAAAACACAAACATATATCCATGTAGCATTACAAACAGTTCTTCGGTTTAATTTTCCTGATACTTTTGTTCTTAAAGGAATAGTTCACCTCAAAATACACATTCTGTCATTTACTTACTGCACCATCATGCCATTCCAAAAGATATTTTGAAGAACAGTGAGGTTTAGACTAAATGGACCCAACTGACTTCCATGTATGGAGAGAAAGAAAAAACAATGCTGAGACATTTTTCAAAATGAGTTCTTTTGTGATCCACAGAACAAAGAACTTGATGACAACTTCCATTTTTGGTGGAAGTATCCATTTAATAGCACTTTTTGTTTAATCTTAACTTGCTTAATTGCCATTAAATACAATATTGGTATGTTCTCACGAATCACTTTTTAATTTGATTAATTCAATCTTATTTAAACTCAGATTCACTCTAAGGCTTTATTTAGACAGGCGGCAAAAATCGGAATTTTGGATGCGATCCAGAGAGTTGCAACTCGATCTCACAGCACTTTGTACGTATTCTGTGAGGTGGCTAATTCGTACAAATTTGCACGAAAAAAATCTTTAAGAAAATCTTACTTATTTTATGAGGTGCCAAATACGTAGGAATTCATGCAAAGGATCACCTCTAATCCCATCTCTAAATCTACCCCTCACACAAATTTTACTAGTGAGGTTGTACATATTTGTGCGAATTAGCCACCTCATGAAATCCCTACAAATTGGTTGTGAGATAGCATTGGCTTATTCAAAGCCAAATTACATACAAATTACATTTTTACATGAATGTGGGTTAAAATCAGAACTAAAACAGTGTGAACAGACTCTTTGGTAGAATGAGATTGTGATGCCATATAAAACAGTGATACATTGTGGCATTTACAATGCACTGAATGGTGAGTCTGTGAGTGAATGTGTCTGTGTTAGTATGTGTAAATGCAGTACTTTCTTAAATGTGCCTCGTAAATTTTAACAACACATGAAGGACACAAGCATAGATATTGAGTCGTTGTCAAATGTCTTTTGGCTTCATAAAGATCAGGTTTGAAAACAAATCCGAATTGGGTGCAGTGTGAACAAAGCCTTAATCTAACTTCACTTCAGATCAATTACATCATATTTTAAATTCATCAACTTCGGCTTTCAAAATCAGCCATTTGGAATTCAGTATCCTCCTGTAGTGCAAGAGATCAGAGCAAATTCTGCTAAATAAACAGCTCCGCTTCAACAAACCGGCCCGCACCGTGCGAACGAGTGAGCAAGTGAGAGACAGAAAGGGAAAGTGAGGCACATTCACAGACACATCAACACACTGACCCTGCACAGAGCTGACAGCACTGCTGACGAAGACACATTAACTCACACACACACACATTATACACCATGAGGCACTATGACATGTTGGACACGAGCAGTGAATGAGCAGATGTGATCTTATACAGATCACTGGGGCTGTTCCTTCCCGCTGTGCTGTAAGGTGGTCTGCATGTAACAGATCCACGTGTATACACGACCATTGCATTGAGTTATCTGCAGATAGATAGATCTTATTTATTTATTTATTTATTTATTACTTTTAAACATTTTTTCACATTTATTACTATATATAGAGAGAGATAATAGTCTTGCGAGAAAAAGTGAGATAGAAGGGATACAAATAGAGACAGAGAGTGAGAGAGGTTGCGCCAGGACTTGTTTACTGAAATCGCTGAATTAGTTATAAACACATTAATCTGGTTGAGCAGGATGGCGACTTGCCAGAGAGAGAGAGAGATTTCCTCATATTAACCACAGAGGAAGAGAGGAGAGGAGATCCAATATAAAGCATTGACACTCCCTCTATATGCCTGTGTTCTCCTCTCAGCAGACAGACAGTGAGTGATGCAGACAGTGAGGGGCCCAGTCTGGAGATGGGAACTTATTTTAGGCTGTGTGTTCTCCTGCCTAGTCAGATCCTGTGTGTGTGTGTGTGTGTGTGTGTGTGTGCGCAATGTAAATGTTGGTCACCTTTTTTTGCACCGACTAGTCTAAGGTCAGAAAGTAGCAGCGGACAGATAATGCTGAAATGGTGATGCGTCATGACATGTGACCTTCGCTGCATGACTCAGAGACAGATGGGGAAAGAGAAAGAGACAGAGAGTCTCTCCTGCATCATTTCCTCATCTGCGGTTCCCAATGCTGAGCTGTATCCTGTCCAACGCACACATACACACAGTCTCCCAAATTACTGAAACAATTGGAATCACTTAGTAAAAGGTTATAAAGACATAACAAGACTTACTTCTAAATCTGCAATCTAAATATATGCATACATCTATTTACTATTAACTTGTGGTATAAATGGCCATAAATCAATGAAATAACCGAACATTACAACATATTTATTCAAAAACCACAATAAATTCTATCTCGGCTGTTTATGTCATTGCTTATGTAACTGAATGATACTGAATGATAAGTGTCTATGGTGAGAGAGTGTATGTATGTGTGCACAGTAACTGGAAAGAGATTTAGATTCAGAGAGTCACATCAGAGTGTCTGAATGTGAATAGATTCTATCATGCTGTCAGAACATCCAAAAATACAAGACCATAAATTAGTGTAAAGTCTGAGACAGATGACAGCATGGTGCAGTCTCTCTCTCTTTTTGTCTTTCTCTCTCTCTTTCCAGTGGAGGTATATTTAGATGCTTTATTCTTATTGACCTTTACTTCGTTTTAGAGTAATGCTTATGAATACATGCTGATTAATGTTAATTGTGACTCGCGCTCTGCTCATTCACTGCACTGGTTATCTCTATCTTCTGTTTGTATGGCAGCCTGTCCGATTCTAGATTACTCGGGTCAGAAGATCAAGATGTTTTAACTAGTTAAATGATTATCAGAAACATAAAAATTGTGCAGATACATCAAAATGGTGTGTTATGGATATTCATGCAATATTGATACTGCAGAACTCTCAGATGTTCTCATGACTATGAGTCTTGTGCTTTATCAGCATTAGTTTTGAAAACTGTGATGATGGGTTAATATTCCGACAGTGACAGGGTTTTTTTTTTTTTTCGGTCAATAATGTACAGAACTATAAAACTTCAGCATTATAACTTTCAACATCAGCAGCTTTATATTGTGATACAATATAACAGAACCAGATGGAATCTGATGATTTTTTTGTAACATTTTCTGATTTGTGCTGATTTTTTACGAAAAATCTGTAGAATCTGCAAAATCTGTAGAATTCTGTATCATAGGTTTAAATGGTAATGGTGGAATGTGTTAAATGTGAGTAGAGTACTAATTTTGGAAGTTTATAAATACTGAATTAGTCTATATATGTATTCGACATTTTCCACAAATAGAGTACAAAATAGGGACAGAAAAAAATATATATATACTTTTTTTATTTTAAACAAATGGTCAGTGTCCTCAGCCTCAGGAGGTCTAAATATTATAGAAACCTTTTTAATTATTCACACATTTTATATGGGAGTTATAGAGTTGACTAAATAGTTTAAAACCCTTATTTGTGTTTTTAAAAGTTTCTATTAATAGAAATAAAATAGAGGAGTAATTTCGGTTAGTTAATAAGCCTTCATTTTCTATAACTGATTAAAATAATTACATTTTTCAAATTGGAATCAGGTTGGATAATTGAGCCTAACAAATAAATATAAGTAAATGAAACAAAATGACATATTTACTTGTCTTCCCTCCTATAGAAAGGGTCCAAATAATGTTACTTCTTAAATATTATTAATTCAATTTTTTTTAAATAATTAAACAGTTTCTGATATTATTTTAATATCAGTCAAACAGAGTGATTGTTGTTAAANGAGAGAGAGAGAAAGAGTGTGTGTAGGGGACACCAAATTGTACCCCTATTTGTGGAAAGTGCCATTTAATGAGCTAAAAACAAAGGGTAGAACAGGTGTTCATTACATACACTTCATATACATGCACTTTCACACAAGCTTAGGTAAGAAATTACAACCGTTTTCAGGAAATACAGAGCAGTACAGAATTAAAAGAACTTAAACAGTTGGAAGAGGTTTTATAATCAGGTAAGTGTTTCCCAGAGCCCCTTTCTAAAATAGCCAGCGGTGGACTTCTGAGCAGGCCGCGGCAGGAGGACACTCACAGTGTCCTCATTCCTGAAACCAAGCCAAACCTGACGACACTGAAGAGTTAAGACCTGTCACACAAACACAGGTTCAGATTCACACACAGGTACAGAAATAAACCGTGAGCTCATTCTCTCAGGTGTTCCTGTACCCTGTGGTCACCTTGAGTGTGTGTTCTGTCTATTATAGAGCAGTCAGAAAGAGAGGGACACACACACACACACACACACAGTATGATTGTGAGCTGATCTCATACATGGAGTTATGGCATTCTGCATGCAGCCAAACCTCAATGTTCAGTATCACAGTAATGTGCTTGTTAATTTGTATTGCTCTAATTTACGTACACATACCGCTTGCAGAATATGCAAATTATTAACAATTTTAAAATAAAATGTACGCCCCCTGTATCATAGTGCATTATGTTGCTTTCTTTTGAGCATCAGTAAATGTTTTCACCTTTTGAAAGAGTTGGGTATGAGTCCCTCAGTTGACCCCAGTGTGTAAAGATGAATCTCAAAATCATACAGTCACTGTTGGAAAGCAGTCAAATATGCAGAAGATGCTGGAAAAAGCCTTGTACTCAACCAGAAATCGGTAGATCAGACATATTGAATTATTTTGAGTGTAGTCTCTCAGTTTGAAAACTCCCAAGAGGCCTTGTTCTTTCCAATAATATAAAGTAAATTGCTTCAGTAAGAACGTATCTATAACTTCTGGACTAAAAATTACTGGAACAGACTGGCAAATTCCTCTCTTTTAGCCATAGAATCACCCTCCAAACTGACATGTTCTCCTCCACGTTTAGTGGAATAGGCCTCTCTGTTTCACAGACTATAAGCCATGGCAGCTTTAGGTGGACAAAAGCGTTTAAGGGGCTAAAGTTTAAGTACAAATGAAAATTTCAGGATTAGCCTAATTTGGGATTTACAGCTAAACATTATAATTGTTCATTTAATCCCTGGTGGAAAGTGCAGTTAACTCTAATAGTTTCAATTCCAAAAGGGATTTGGGCCTATTTCTGCGTCAGTTCACTTTCAAGTGCTCAGTGAAGTGTTACAGAAGTGCAGTCTTGGGTGTTGCAGATCCCTCATCTGGAGCTTTAGCTGCTACTGTTGGAACAGTGTATTTGCTTTATATTTTGTGCTTGTCTATCTTACATTATATGAGCAGTGCAGCTGCAGCCAGGATGCTGTGATAATTATAACAGGTAAGACAGACTATTGTGGAATTAGCTAGGTCTCCTCACATATGCAAACCTTCACTTAACTAGAGAGTCATGCAACAGGCAACTATGTGATGTTTTGAAACTGGAATCCGCGCGATGTTTATACACAGCAGCACTCGTGCAAGCTCTAGAGCCTTATCTGTAAACACGAGCTTGTGTATTCAGACACGCGCATCTCTCCAGACGATAAAGGCCTCGCGCTACAATCAGTGCGAATGCTGCATGCTCGAGTGCATTAAAATATGTGATTGTTGTGTTTTGTTTTTAGATACAGCGATCATAATATGGGGTTTCCAATTGCATAGTATCCTGATATGCAGGTATGAAGTAGTATGCATAGTATGCCTAGATAATTTAGCCTATACGCAATGGGTAGGATTATGGTTGTATCGTATGTACGCAAAAACTGCCAACAGATTGCGTGTCATATACACGCGAAAGACAATTTCTGCGTATTAGTAGCACGTTTTTCTGTTTGTATTTGGCGTATTATTTATACGCATTTTCATGAGACCAGCAAATATGTGTAACTATGTGGCATCCCTGAAATCCATACTGCAACGTTTTAACTCACTAAAATAAGAAAACAATTTGTTTATATGTGGAACATTATTGTTACAATTTAAATGGATGTATATTGCTGTGACAACGATACAAAAAATACATTTTAGAATTGTGTTGTCTCATAACAACCTCCCCCTTCCCCATCAAGTTTTTCCCCGTGTTTGTGAAATTGTGAGCGTGAACTCCAGAATGGTTTGTAAATGAGGATGCTGCGTGTCGTTCAGCAGGTGAAAGGAGTGTGGCGCGTGTCTCCGCTGACCAGGGAACGGCGCGTATGCCGCGCGAGCTCAAGCTTCCCCAGGGCTCCGGTCTCTGAGAGCGCTGCCCAATAAGAGCGGAGAGACGGCGGGCTGTCAACATTCCTATCGCCCCTCTCTCTCCCCCCGTCGCCCACCCCTTCGGTCTGCAGTTCGCACAGTTCATCGCCCCGGTTTATCTCGTGCAGTCTGCTATCAGCGCTCGCAGACTCCAATGGAAAAACGGAGAGGCGCGTGTTTCACAGCCCTGCCTGAACGCAAAACGTGGAGAGAAAAAGTGGAAAAGTTGGCACTCTTTCTGATCAAATTGCACCTCACCGAGACTTCATCTGTTCTCAAGAGGAGGTGAAAAAAAGAAAAGAAAGCGCTCTCTGAACCTGCCGTCTGGCTTGGATTATTTCTGCTGCGGTTGCCAGATTTCGGGGAATACTTTTATATGGCACACGCTAATATCCGGGCAGATACATGATATCCGTCCGTGCATCGTCCGCACGGAGCTCTACATCTGTCCAGCTATCAGCAATCCCAAGTCCAGCAGGTCCCCGCATACCTAAACGGTCTTTACACCGGTATCCTACAATATACAATCGTGTTTTCTTATCACCGCCGGAGGACACACTCAACTATGTTTGGCTGCGATAAAGTTCTTGGGTCGCCCCGGATTCTCAACAGATCCACCGCTGCTCCCGGAGGCTCAGGATTAAGACATATAATCAGAAAGGGCGCAGGCTCATCCTACGGTCCCCGTGCGTCCTCGCGGTTGTGTTGCGCGCTGCTGTTCCTCCTGCTCATCCTCACACCGCGCGTGGACTCGTCTTGGTGGTGAGTAGCGTCCAGCATCCCGACGCGCCGCCGGTGGCGCACACCCGCGCGCAGAAGCCGGGCTTTTTTTCTGCTCACGGTGAATGAGCTGCTGTCAATTGGGAGACTGAACATTTGCAGATGTTTATTATTAGGCACAATCATTGTAGTTTTTATGTAGTTCAGTCTTGAATAACAGTGGTTTGCGTTTAAGTGAGGTATGTAGTTTGCATTGTACTTTTTCTCTTAAAACACATGGAGGAGAGGCTAATGAAAAACAGAGGTTTAAAACCTTTGGAGCAGTGTTTTCAATAATATCTGAGTTTTAATGGTAATTAAAATGGTAATTAAAATTAACGTGTGGGGCTGGTTTCAGGGTGTTTGACTTTTAGAGCAATTTCTGTCAGCGAAATATGTTGATGTTCGTCTCGCGCAGCCGAATGTCTCGCGCCCCTAGCAGTTGGCCAACTTAAACGAAAATACGTTTCAAAGAAAACTCTTTTTATTATTTAGGCTACTTACCATATGTAAATAAGTGATGAACAAAAAATATATAGGCTACTGATATTTTGTCCCTACGGATCCTGACGGAAAGCGCTCGGGCATCTGTTGCTATGGTTATCTTCTCAGGCGAACGCGACCTCTGTTTGCCAGCGTCTTTTTAGCGCGGTCTGAAAAACATGTAATCTAACTTTTGTGGTTACTAAAACACCGTTTTGTGTTTGAAAACATTGTTGAAATATGTATAGACATATACTTATGTGAAAGAATACATAGTTTTGAGACCCCCAACCTTGTTTTTATTTCCTTTGGGGAGGTTCAAGCCTTAATTATGGGTCTCAGACCCCCCAAACTGCCCATAATTCGCACCCTGGTGGTGGGCAGACAGAGGTCGGGAGATGGCAGTCGACTCAAGAACACACTAAAATGAACACACACGTCGCGCTTGGTGCAGGAACGCAGCTTCACCGCTCTCCCCACCAAGATATTGGCATTTAAAACGCAATTATTCTAGAAACACACAAATCACGCGCTTCTCCCCCTCAAAAAGTCTCATGAGGGATGGGGTTTTCCCCAGAGCTTGTGCTTATGTATAGTAACAGGCCCTGCACATCATTATATCAGAGTTATGGGTCGGATTTTCATGGTGTGCTTGAGGTGTCGTGCCAGCCAATAACAGAGGAATAAATGAAATAACTGCAATATGTGTCAGGCCTCCTGCTTAGATGCACAGGCGCACACACGCTTAGCTGGTGGCTACAGTGCAATCATGTAGAAACCAGCCACATGCCCATTGCTCACATATAAATGTAGTTAGGGAGTTGTTGGGGTTTATGTGTGTGATGAAGAAGACAAAAGTTAATGTTTTGCTTATTATACCAAGTATAAAACATCCACGTGCTATAGCGATCTCTGTTAAAGATCATATACGTTCATTACTGGACCTGCAACAACTGTATCAGGGGTTACAGGTCTTAAAAACAGCTCAGAGATCAGTTGCATGTTAAGTTTGATATGAAACTAAGAAATAAAGAAACCAGAGGAAAGCAAGTCCTTTGTCACTATTGTGTTGTAATAAGTCAGGCTGACGTTCCCAATTCCCAGAGCCAGAGAGAAAGGGATCTCTCGCTCCTCTTTCTCTCTCTCTCTGATCTGCTCATCCATCATTTTAAGCAGACAGAGCAGGAATCCTCTTAAGCTACTGGGCGGCCTGTTAGCGTCTCAAACTAGTGAACTTATTTCACAGACACACACACAGATGAAGCCAGACGTAAGCCTGCCCTGGACGTCCACACAGATAGAAAGGTGTGTGTGTGTGTGTCCTTTGAAGTGAACTTCATCTTTGACCTTTTGTTCCAGGGTTGGACAAAATTCAGAACTGAAAATTGGACACACCCCACAGAATGTTGAATTGGAATTTGAATTGGTCTGACAGAAATATACTGAATGCAAATCTATCTATCTATCTATCTATCTATCTATCTATCTGTTTGTAAGACCTTTGACCTTTAAATTTATAAACAAGGTCAACAAGTTTTGACAAACTTTGCTTTTCTAGTTAAAAATTACTTTCATATGAATTTGTTTAGTTTCTCAATTCATTTCTAAATAGCGCACAAGCTAGTTTTGTAATGGTCCAACCATATTGCAATCTGATTGCAACATTGTGGCACATGTACGTTTCAGCAATTCGCAAATCATCCATGCAGAACAGCAGACTCCTGGAAACTTGAGGACTCTGATTCAGAATAAAAGTATGAAAGATATAATAGAAAATGCTAATATTGATTTTGTTCTTGCATCAAAAGGGCCTGAGAACTTGCTTTCTTGTCTAAAGGAGAAAATGTGATTAGGCCAGTGTTGAAAAAGACAAAGATGGGGTGATCCAGAGAGATGGAGAGAAATGGGGAGGAGAGGAGTTTTTATCCACTATTCGGGTAATAGAAGCAACAAATTACTACAGTCGTACATTCTTTACCCAGTCAAGCCTAACTACACATACAGAGACACGCAGTGTAAATGAGAGCAGATTTTACTGTGTTTTTACAGCATGTGGTTGTGGTCCTGTGGATAATGATTTACTGCTGCTGGTAAAGCCAACCTGCAAACCACCGTAGTGTGTGCGACCAGCATGGTGTGTGTGTGTGTGTTTCCAAATTCTATCGAACACAAAGCTCAGGGGACGATAAAGCCCTATAATCACAGTCAAATGAGGCAGCGGAACACAGTCATAATAAAAAGGTTGATCAGCATTCACAAACATTTTTTTCAAAAGGTAAAACCTTCATTTCTCATTAGAAATGCTCATTTTAGCAGACTAAAATATTTAGAACTAAGTCCTGCTTTAGTATGACATGAGTGAGTGTGTGTTTGTGTGATGGCTGAGATTAAGCTTGATGTGATACAGTTTGGGTGTGTGTGAAAAAGAGAAGTATTTTAGGCCAATAACAAACAGTGATGGATTAAAACGATCAGAATGGGAATGAAAACTATACAGAGATACAACACATCAGAGTTCATTAAATCTCCTTCTTTTCTGATTAGCTGATTGGATTAAGTAGAATCAAATATGACATCACAGCAAACGATAGCGGAGCCAATATATAATACTTCAGATCATCTAAAAAAACTAAAGGTTTTACCTCAAAATGCAAGGTTATCATCTAGGGCTCAAAAACATATTCTAAATTTGTTGATGTTGCACTTATTATGCAATTGCCTTCAAATAAATCATAAATAATGGTTGGTTTGTGAATGTCTGTTTATGACAAATGTCAGTTTGCCAAACTTCCCTCTGAAATTCCACTAATGAGTGGTAAGATTCTGGGAATGATCAGACTCAATCATCAGATTCTTTGGCATCAGACAATGCGTAATCACTGAATGTTTACCGATTCAGCACTTTTGTAATGACATTTGCTCGCAGAGTACCAACTGCTGTGATTGATTGAAGCAATTCAGGTTTTAAGCGTCTGTGTTTGTGTCTGTGTTTCAGGTACATTGGAGCCCTTGGTGCCCGTGTGATCTGTGACAACATTCCCGGGCTGGTGAATAAACAGAGGCAGTTGTGTCAGAAGTACCCAGACATCATGCAGTCGATTGGGGGCGGGGCTAAAGAGTGGATTCGAGAGTGCCAGCATCAATTCCGTCATCACCGCTGGAACTGCAGCGCCCTGGACAGAGACCATACCGTTTTTGGGAGAGTCATACAGCGCAGTGAGTGCTGGAAATGTGTCAGTGTGTGTTTTGGAGGCAATAGCAGTCAAAGGAATAATTGTGATTTTTAAAATATTTTTGAAAAAAAGTATTTTATGCTTAGTCAGGCTTTGTTTTATTTGATCGAAATAAAAGATCAGTAAAAACAGTAATATTGCGAAATATTATTTCAAATTAAAAAGAAATCCTTCAGAAATCATTCTAATATGCTGATTTAGTGCTTAGCTTTTATTGGTGCTCAGTTATTCTTATTCTTATTATCAAGGTTTAAAACATTTTTGCTGCTTGATAGGTTTTGTGGAAATCATAATACTATTTTTCAAGATTCTTTGATAAACAGAACGTTCAATGAACAGCATATATTTGAAATAATTATAATACAAATATTTATATAAAAAATAATATTGTGTAGCATTAAAAATGTCTTTACTGACACTTTTGGTCAATTTAATTTGTCCTTGCGGAATATAAATACGATATTATTTAATATCTCCCAAAATTTTGAAAAGTAATTTATCATGGTTTCTACAAAATTATTAAACAGCAAAAAGATTTTAAAATTGATAAAGATATGAAATCTTTTTTGAGCTGAAAAAACCAGCATATCAGAACAAATTCTGAAGAATCGTGAAGCTGAAGACTGGAGTAATGGCTGCTGAAAATTCAGTTTTGCCATCAAGACAATAAATCGCAACAATTTTTATTTTATTTTATTATTTTATATATTATTATTATTATATTTATATTGATCATATTATTGTTAGATAATAATAGTGTATAACACAATTTTACTATGTCCTGTATTTTAGATAGAAATAGACTTTTTCAAAAACAATTAAAAAATTATTTTTAAATATTTACTTTAAATGTTTGTCTAGTAGAGTATATACGTGCATTCCCCCAGTCAGATACACATATTACATACAGCAAACACCTAGATCATCATACTGTAATGTCACCACAGTATTAGTATGGATTATAATAGAATGATGATATTTTAAACAGTTACTCTCTTGGACGCGTCCATTGCTGTTTATCACTGTGCGATATTAATGAAAGGACTCAGATCTCACAGGAAAATCCAGCCACATTCACACAAATCCCTCGCCAGGTGTGATAAACAGACAAAACCCCGCAGGATCATTTAAATCAGTCTGAACCTGAAGTTTACTCAAGAAATCTGCACTGTAAATGTGCTTTCTGTTTGGCTTTCATACAGCGTTCCAAAGATCCCTGTGTGAAAATATCACCCCTCCAGCATTCTCTATGCCTCTTTACCACATAAACAGGCATAGTGGATGTAAATGTTTGGAGAGATGATTCTGGCAGCCGGACAGACTCTCGCAGCACTGTGCGTATTCAGTTTATGAAATGGAATTAGAATTGGAACGGTTGCCAAGAGAGGGTTCTCCTATAAACAGCAACTGTACTATTAAAAAAAAAAATCTATTTTTCTTCAGAGAATATCTATCTGTATGAATGATGAAGCGATTCAAACATAGATATCCTCCAGATGTCATTGCACTATGAGCACAGATCATTGAAACACATTTTAGCTGCAACAGGAAACTGAAAACGACTTAAGAGCGGCATGAGAAGGATAACTGTACGTGGAGATCTGGGCAGGGGGTCTAAACATAAAAGACTCCATTAAAACAATATTTATTCCTGTGGAAGTTTTTTATATACACTAGAATATAGAACATCTTTAAAAATGTCATTATTAATGTCTCTCATGTCATTTCAAAGCTAATGAGCTAATATAATGTGATAATAAGGACACATTTTACTGTAATAGGAGCATCTTACCTGCCACAAAAATGCAAGAAATATAACACTACAGTTTAAAGGCAAAAACAATACTGTGAAATACTTATTCCATTTAAAAATATTCCAATTTAATATATTATAAAAATGTAAGTTATTCCTTTGATGCTAACTCCATTTTCAGCTGTCAGTATTTCAGTCGTTAGTGTCACATGATCCTTCAGAAATCATTCTAATATGCTAAGTTGGTGCTCAAGAAACATTTCATATTATTAGCAATGCTGAAAACAGTTGCTTAATATATATATATATATATTTTCCATCTTGCTGAATAAAAAGTTCAAAAGAACAGCATTTGTATAAAATGGAAATGTTTGTAACATTTTAGATGTGTTTACTGTCAAGTTAATGCATCCTTGCTAATAGAAAAAAATAGCGTTATACAGAATGTTTAACACAAGAACATTCTATAATACAAATAGTGAAGCACACATTTGGTTCAATCACAAAACTGAACAATTATTTTACAGAGGAATTAATGATTTACTTTTTCTTCTATGTTATATTCAGTTAGGCTAAAGGAATCAGTGTGAGTGACATAAGTTCAAACATGCAGGACGCTTAGATATACCAGGTTAGGGTTAGAAAATAACTGTGGCAGTTCACTATCAGACTGCTAGCCTTCAAACAATTTATCCTAGCAGAGAATGGCCCACCCTGGAGGGATTAGGCCTGTACTAATATTTAAACAAAACACTCACACTGGGGCCAGTCATGGCTCTATGGGCAGGTCTCTAGTGGACAAATCAGAAGTGCTGTGTGAGATTATATGAGAGCGGAGGGTGTAATTAAGTGTTTGTGAGTGTCTGATAAAGGACCTGCATGTGTTTGTTGTGGCTTCATGAATCTTGTCTTCGCAGGCAGTCGTGAGGCAGCGTTCGTATACGCGATCTCCTCAGCAGGAGTGGTTTTCGCCATTACCCGCGCATGCAGTCAGGGTGAGCTAAAGACGTGCAACTGTGACCCCCACAAGCGTGGCCGGGCCAGTGATGAACGAGGAGAGTTTGACTGGGGTGGCTGCAGTGATAACATCAACTATGGGATAAAGTTTGCCAAAGCCTTCGTAGATGCAAAAGAGCGAACTGTGAAAGACGCACGAGCACTCATGAACCTTCATAACAACCGCTGTGGGAGAATGGTAAGGTTATATATGTTATCTAAAAAAGATATGTTTTAAGACACGATTTAAAAATTAAAAGAGTAGAACTATTACGTATATCAAGAGGTAAAGTATTCCAAAGTCTCTGAGCCTTAAAACCAAAAGGTGCCAGATTATGAAGAGCCTTATAAGAGAAAAGTAAAATCTTAAATTGAATCAGATATTTAACTAGAAGCCAATAAAGTTGCCTTAACACTGGAGAAATATGCTCAATCAATGGTGTTTGTGTAACAACCTGAGCTGCTGAATTCTGGACCCTTTGAAGTTTGTAAAAAGTTTTTGTGAGACTCCACTAAGAAGACCATTACAATAGTCAATGAGAGATGTAACTAATGCATGTACAAGGACAGCAGTACTATTAGCAGAAAGAGATGATCGAAGATGATGTATATTTCACAAATGATAATATACTGACCAAATAATATTATTTATATGTGCCTCAAAAGTTAAAGTGCTATCAAGGATGACACCCACACTCTTAACCTGAAAATAAGGAGAAAAAAAACTGAATTATCAATTGTCAACGTAAAGCTTTCACAATTTTGCAATTTTGATTTAGTACCTATTAATAAAATTTCAGTCTTCTGACTATTAACCATAAGAAAATTACATGTAAAAACCATGATTTAGTTTCAGATAAACAAGGAAAAAGAGAAGGTGGCAAAAAAGTGGAAATAGGCTTTAAAGACATATAGAGCTGGGTGTCATCAGCATAACGAAAATTAAAATTTATGCCAAATTTATGGAAGAGTTAAGGCAATAGATAAATAATAAACAGAAGAGGGCCCAAAACTGAGCCCTGAGGCACATCACTAGTAATCTTAGAGAACCGTTATTTGAAACTTTTAATTTGAACAAACTGAGCCCGACCCCCAATTAACCAGTGATTTCAATGGAAATCAACCTCTCTAACAAGATACTATGTGAAATTGTGTCAAAAGCTGCACTTAGATCAAAAAGAATGAGTATTGATAAAAGTCCAGAATCCACAGCCATTAATAAGTCATTTGTGACTTTAATAAGTACAGTCTCTGTGCTGTGATATGGACGATAGGCAGATTGATTTTGGCATGTAAATACTGACACATTGACGCTGTTCTATAATAATGTTCCTGTAAAACTCTGTTTACATTCTGCAGCTGTTCTTGGCCACGTGGAATCTGTTTATATAATTACTACTAGGGATGTTTTTTTTGGTTTCTATTTTATAGGCTGTAAAGCGGTTTATGAAGCTGGAGTGTAAATGTCATGGAGTCAGTGGGTCGTGTACTCTGAGAACCTGCTGGCTGGCAATGTCGGATTTCCGTAAAACAGGAGATTACCTTCGCAAGAAATACAACGGTGCCATCGAGGTCACCATGAACCAAGATGGGACAGGATTCACAGTAGCCAATAAAGACTTCAGGAAAGCCACAAAAAATGATTTGGTGTACTTCGAAAACTCACCTGATTATTGTGTCATGGACAAAGCTGCAGGTAAGAAAGAGAAAAAGAACAGTAAAAGTAATTGTATTACTTTAATTTATTTTAATTTATTAGTATTTTTTTTTTAAATTATTTATGTAATAATATATTATATATTTTTATTATTTAAATTATTTAAAAAAAAATTATTTCACTGTAACTTTTTGAAGTTTGCTTATGGTTATGCCTGTTCCACAAAGAATACATGTATTAATAGCAAAAGTTTCTCTTATTTTTCTTGAAAATCACAAAGTTTACAATTATATAAAAAATACCATGCTTAGGGCTGACATATTCTACAACACAAAGTCTGAATGTTAAGCTGTTCAGGCTGATTAATTGTCCAGTTGCTTAATAATTATGGTTAAAGAGTTTAGAATAAACTAAGCCTGAATGTTTAAAGAATATCAGTACAGCAATGTCTTTCAAGCAATGTAACTCATTTAGTAATAATGCAAGTAGCACTAAACTGTTCTGTGACTCATCTATTACTAATGACACAAATAGTTAACTCTGCTGCTCCTGACTCATTTAGTATTAACAAAATGAATGTCAAACTTAGGTTTCAATTTCAAATGGATTTCTCAGAATTAAGAGATAGATCATGCAACAAGACGTCAAAATGCATGAATTACTCAGCCTGTCTGACGAGTGAAAAGAATATAGTATCAATTCCTTGGAATATCCTGTTTATGAGAGACTATAAAGTGTTTAATTTATCAAGACTAATAAACTGAGTCACTTGTCACAGGCCTCAGGGGATCCTCATTCATGAGATTCAGTCTGATGGTGGTAAGCCATGTTCCTTTTACATGACTTGAGAGTGTAGAGAAACATAGGATTCAGTAACTGAGGTAAATTGACTCTCACACCTGCCCTGCCCTAAACCTAACCAGAAACCTTAAGGGTAAAAAGGGCAACCGAGGCTTTGACAGGGTCAGAAGAGGTGGGATGGGATTTTTTTTGCTTTGTTAATCCTTAATGCTCTCACACACCTCTGCATGTATCATCTGGAGTACCTGCAAAATCCCATGTTCTGTTGGTGATGTGTCAGAAATAGTGAGGTTGGCCTATTTTTTTTAAATATTTATATTTAATAAGTATATTATCTACCTAATTAAACAGGACATTCTTAAGACTGACTAGCTGACTAATAGTTTAGACAGCAAATGCCTACTGGAAGAGTGTCATGTGACCTGGCTAGGACAGTGTTTTTCTCTGCTTTCAGAGATCAGTACTGCAGCTCATGCATCAGTGTGATGGTTTGAGTGTGTGTTTGGGTCAGACAGACAGCTCACAGCTCAGTGATTTCAGAGGGTCAATGCGCTTACCCCCTAACCACCACCAGCACCACCACCCCAGTGGAATTTGCACCCCAAGGATACAACAGGCTCATTTTTCAAATCCCATTCTTTCAAAGCTGCCAGCACAACCATCACTCTGGTTCTCATGGCCGCAGGGCAGGCAGAGAATTTTTTTTTTTTAAGTGAGAGACCATCACTGTCCACTGTTTGTTTAACCTTGCGAAACAACAACATACAGACTCACCAAAACACCAACCTGATTATGTATGGTCTTACTTTCCTTGTTACTTTGTGTTACAAGAATGTTATCAAGTACACTCTTTAAAAAAAAGATCCAAACCTTTCAATTTTCAAACCAAACATTTTCTTAGTGGTAACAACACTTTAATAATCTATAGAACCTTTAGTTACACTTTATTTTAAGGTGTCTTTGATACAGTGTAATTATACATTTAAGTACTGAGTAATATTAATTAACTACAAGTACTTACTTTAGGGTTAGAATTAGAGTTTGTCACTTACATGTTATTATGCATAATTAATTGTTATTATAATAGTAAGTACATGTAACATGTGTAACAAGGACACCTTAAAAGTGTTACCAAACTTTTTTTTTTTCACTATAAAGAACATTTTGTACAATGGAAATATTCTATGAATGTAAATGCCAATTAATAGCCTTAATATATAAATAAATAATTTCTAAGTGTGTATTTCTCCATCTGTATATCAAAGTTCATCTGTTCATTGAAGTTATGTCATTATTATTTCACAGACTTCATTTTTTGTGTCTAGTCAAACAGTATTTTGGCTAAATTATATGACCCAGACTATGTTAACTTTGTAATCCTGACATAAGAAACAATTTTTAAATCAAACTGTCTATTGAAAAATAGTTTGCCTAAAGCATTTATTTTATGGTAATTTACTGATCTCAAGCAATATGCATTTTCTTTTTATTGATTTCATTATTTCCTGTTAATAACCCTTTAATTGTGTTTTCTTGTAGTCAAAAAGAGTGAAACATAGTTATAAATATTAATATACATAACATAAATATAAATGTAGAAATGTAAAGCAGATACACATACTAAATAAATTACCTTATAATGAATATTAATATAAAAAATATGGTAGCAAGATTTGAGTAAAATTTTAATAATGAAAGAGCAGAGTGCATATATATAAATACAAATAAATATAATTTCCCACTCTAAATATGCCTTAGTAAAATTATATTTAAGTTTTTAATAAATTTAATTTAATGATTTAATAATTTGATGGTTGTTGTTAATACATTATAAAATCCTTACACACAAAAAAATCATAAAATACGTCAAAATGTACTGTATTAATTTGAAGGAAATATTAATTTTTTTTACAGGTGTTTTACCTGTATTTTGAATTTTGCATTTTAATGGATAAAGTCCCGGTAATGAGCTGCCAGTACTTTTTTGTTATTTTACAGATTTATTTCATACAGTGTATAATGTGGGTCACCACTTGACGGTCAATGTAAAATCTGGGTCTTGGAGCAAAACTAGTAATAATTTTCCTTCTTCGCATTCTAGGTTCATTGGGTACTGCTGGTCGGGTCTGTAACAAGACGTCCCGGGGGACCGACGGCTGCGAGGTCATGTGTTGTGGGCGGGGTTACGACACCACACGCATAAAACGCATCACCAAGTGCGAGTGTAAGTTTAAGTGGTGCTGCGCCGTGGAGTGCAAAGACTGCGAGGAGGCCGTCGACATTCACACCTGCAAAGCTCCTAAACGTGCCGAATGGCTGGACCAGACCTGAGACACACCCACTTCCCCCCGTTCCTCAGGATTTTGTCCACGGCATTCTGGGATATGAAGTCCATCCCTTGCATTTTTTACCTTGACCCCAAATCCCTCTTATTTGTTGCATGGCTTTATTTGAACTTATTTTGTGAAAGCACTACAACTGAAATCTACATTTCTCATGAGCGCCTTGCACACTTTGCCCAATATGGCAGATTTTTCTCTCTTTCTTTTTCTCTCTGTTTTTGTTTGGAATTGGTCAGAGGACGGTAAAGGTTTAAGATTCGAGAACAACCTGTGCTGTAACATGTTGGTGTATTTTTGTTTCGTTTTGACGTGAGAATTTTGTGTTGTTTTGTGACAAAAGGTGTGCTGCTTTTAAAGTAATATTTTAAACTGACTCTGAGCCTATCAGATATTATCATGGCTAATAGCTGAATATGTACATCACATGTTATTGAAAACACAACCGTGTGCTTAACATACATCACGTGCCCATACTGGACAGTATTTTACTATCGGTACTGAATATAACGGAATGAACGAGGCTGGTCAGAAGGGCTCGAGAGGACAAAATGGATGACAGCTATGTGGGCTGCTCACTCCACATGGAGCCCTAACAGAGAGTTTCTCTGGAAGCTACAGAGGTAATATTAATAATATAAACGAGCATGCACTAAGGACATTAGCTAACCGTTGAGCGAAAATGACATGTTATTATAAAACTCATCATTGCCTGTGTAAACATGAAGAAAGGTGTTAACAGCTGTGACTGGTAGAGGTGTAAGCTCTCTTTAGCTCTCCTGTGCTGTGGTACTTGTTAACTGTGTTATTATTTTTTCAGCAGAAGTTCATATAAAGACATTAAGTATGACATAAAGAGTCATTTTATTCTGCTTTTCTTCAGCATGCTCTCCTGCCAGTTTTTTAAGCCAATTACCTTAGCTATTGATGTCATGTGATTAATTGTTCTGGAACTGCAGGATAATGATGTCATGGCAGCACAAGTTCACTTTATCCTTTTTTGAAGTCCTCTAAAAAGAACTGAGCGCTGGTGAAATATCTACTTCAATAAGAGAGATGTAGTGATATACACACACACTACTGATCAAACGTTTGTGGCCAGGGAGATATTTAAGATATATAGAACTGTTTTTCAACATTTATAATAATAAGAAATGTTTCTTGAGTGATGATTTCTGAAGGATCGTGTGACAGTGAAGACACTGCTGAAAATTCAGCTCTGCCTCAAAGCAGTAGTTCTAGTATACTTCCAGAATGAAAATTTCCTGTTATTTACACACCCCCATGTCATCCAAGATTTTCATATCTTTCAGTCGCAAAGAAATTAAGTTTTTTTGAGGAAAACATTCCAGGAATTTTCTCCATGTTAGACTTAAATGGTGGTCAACGGGTTAAATGTCCAAATTGAGCTTCAAAGGGCTCTACGTGATCCCACCCGAGGAATAAAAGTCTTATCCAGCGAAACGATTGGTCATTTTCTTTAAAATATAAAAATGTATATACTTTGTAACCACAAATGCTCATCTTGCACTAGCTCTGCGATGCATTCACGCGTTGCGTAATCACGTTGGAATCTTCGTCTGTGTACTTCAGTTCAAAAAGGTAGGGTAGGACGAAAAATTCTATCTCATTTTCTCCTTCAACTTCATAATTGTCCAACATTGTTGTTTTACCTTTTTTTTTTTATAAATGCACGTTCACTTTGTAAACACTGCATCTTTTCGACTGAAGAAAGAAAGACATCTTGGATGGTGAGTAAATTATCAGGACATTTTTTATTCTGGAAGTGAACTACTCATTTAAGAGGTCATGCTAACCAGCCAGAAATTGACCCCTTTGTTTAAATCAGAGTTTGTATTAGGGTATCTTAAGAGAGATCTCAGACATAAGCACTGCTTAATAAAAGGGCCTCCCTTTCTACAAAACATGACCAATGACCAACATGAACTGTCCGATAATGAGCTGATTAGTTTAATGACAGGGCAGAGGCAGCTTTGAACAGGCCTCCATCACAGTGGGGCCTGTGTCTGCTTGTGATTTTCAGTTTGTTTTCTAACCACAGCATGTCCTGCAATCTTCTCTCCTTGATTAGGTACAACAACTGTTTTCAGAAGATCTGCTTTTATTGGAAAAATGTGTTTTTACAATGGTCAGTTTCATGATAATATTCAATGAACCACTCTTGAAAACCATTTATGATTTATGGCATTTATCAAAAGAAATACACTATTTTTT
>SCHK01075196.1:0-16025 GCA_004124795.1 Poropuntius huangchuchieni
TATATATATATATATATATATATATATATATTTTCACATTATTATATCATATGATCCTGGTTAGTTTGTAGAAATATTTACAAAAAAAAAAATGTTCAGTAAAAAATATGATTTAGGAATATGACAACAAATTCCTACCTGATCCTGGAAAGCGTTGGCTTGCTCCTCAAACCCTGTAGCTTTAAAATAATTGACCACATCTGCTACGGCCCAGTGGGCTGGATCAGAAAGCTGCCCATTCTCCACAGAACTATTTGGGAGAGAAAAAGTCACTGATGTATTAGCATAATTTAACCAAATACTGTATGTCTACACAATGTGTCATCACTTTATTGGGTTTAAAGGGTTAGTTCACTGAATTTGTTTTATTTATTTATTTATTTTTTTCATAATTTACTCACTCTAATGTTGTTCCAAACCCATAAGACTATCTGCGGAAAACAACTGAAGATATTTTTAATGAAATCTGAGAGATTTCTTCTCCCTCCATTGGAACTCTGACACTTCAAAACGTGCATAAAGACGTATAAATAAATCCATATATAAATCAAGCAGTTTGAATCAACATGAGAGAGAGTAATTTTCACTTTAGGGTAAAACAGCTCTTTAAATCGACTGTAAAATACCACTGAAATAGGTGTACAGAGAAACCACACTGTCTCTGTAAAAGCACACAAAAATATGGGAGTTTTTTTTAGCCTACACATTTACACATATGCTGATATTGGGTTGGCGGAAATGTTTTTGGTGGGCAGAGTTTTGGAGAGAGGATGCATGTTCATGTTCATTGAGAGGATCAAACTGCTTATGAAATTTGCACATAAGATCTTGTTCAGGAAAAAAAAAAAGTGTAATAATATTAAGATCTTTAACAAACGGCAGTGTGTGAACATAAAATCAGTGCTGATTCCTTTGACAACAGTTGACACAAACTATTCTTTTCAGGCTGGTTGCCATGGCTCTTCCTTGTGAAATAACCGCAAGGCCTTGAATGTCTGCATTCTTCAGTCGGTACGGAGCATATTTATTTAAATGTGATGTTTTTTTTTCTCAAGAACTGTTTTATACAAACAGAAAATGAAGGCAGAAAATGAATTATTTCCAAAAAATAGTCTACTCATTGGGAACAAGAAATTAAAAATCCTTAAATTCCTGATTGTTTTAATTTCTACAATGGAAGCAACAGCAACTTGCCTAAACCCTGCTGATGAAAAACAGCTGGTTTAAGCTGGAAATAGCTGGTTTTAGCTGGTCTCCCAGCCTGACCAGCAAAAGAAGTATCCAAAACCCCTTTAAAACCAGCCTGATAACCAGCTATGACCAGCTAAAACCAGCTTTAGCTTTTTTTTTCAGCAGGGAATAAATGGATTGAGAATTTTTCCAAGTCAGAGCCAGTGATGAAAATGTTATTTCTGGCCTTGGGATGAAATGGGCCTACTAGTTTTGACCAAGTAAAGTCTAAATCACTTTCATGTGTACCATGAAAGATTAAAAAGTACAGCAACAACATAAAATTAAGATGACGAGACATTACTAAATGTTTCTCACTCAAACTAAGTTGTTAAACACTTGGACTCAATTCAAACCCAACATTACTTTATACACCTACATTTTGGTGTCCACCGAGCCATTTTCCTTGGTTTCCATGACTGCTGGATGAAAAAAAAAAAAGTTTAATACATGGAATTATAGTCTATTATCACTGTTGTAGTTTTTAAGAAATACTACAGTACGGGAGATGCATTATCAAAATTCAATAAACTGTTTCATGTTTAAGCAAATTTTACATAATTTCTTGAGGTGCATAACAGAGGCTCTGTTTTTATATGAACAATAATAATCTGATTAGCTCTGATGTATTGCTCACCTGTATGTCAGAGAGGTGAGACTGCTCTATTCCATTAGATGTGTTGTGTTGTTTCTTCATGTCCTGCTCATTCCCTCCTCATCAGTCTCCTGCTGTGCAAAGCTGCCCCATCTTCCAGAAATTTACACACGTTTCTGAATAAACTTAGAGAATTGATTCTGCAAAATAATAAAAGATCTGAGCAATCAAAAAGATGATAAACCAAACAGTTTAGGATCACAATACAGACAAGAGAGAAATGTCAAACATGCGAAAGTGTAAAATACACTGTGAACACCAATGTTATCTGTCAAAAAATAAAGCACTTTAAAAATAAATAAAATATATTAATATTACTGTCATAATTATAAAACTCTATCATATTTTGAAATAAACAGCTACTGAATTTGCAAAACAGATTGAGCGTGTTTTTATCACAACTATCACAGTTATGAGGGAAATTAAATAAGCATGTTCCATCACATTTGAGGTTTGACAGGTTCGGTGTCTATGAAGAGAAACACGATTAACAAAATGACAGCCATCATTTTTAAAGCAGAAAAGAGATTTTTAACTGTAAATAAAGTATTTAATAAATTATTGTAAATAAAGTATCCTTGATTTTAAATAACTGAAAAATGCCGTTTCAAATATAGTTATGGCAAGACTAAATGTTATCTGTCACTGAAGCTGTATTCTCTCAGGCTAAACAGAAGTATTGGATCATCAAAATATCCATTTAATATATTACAAGTGTCTTCATGATGGATTTCGACAGTGTGATGATTAATAAAGCAGATGATAAACTCATTAGCTAGCTAGCTTCCATTAACTCAACATTTATGACATTTGCCGTCTTTCTGAGAAAACAAAACGACAATTTCCAATTAGTTGGATGAAAAGCCTTTAGCTTACCAATTTAACAGATGTTTTGTGTAGATGGTTTGAATGTTATTGATTCTCGATCATTGGAACAATATTACGCTTTTTTTCCAAGCACAATCCGACAAACGCAGGCGCGTGGCATTATGGGTAATGTAGTCTCGAACGATGGGAATTGTAGTTGTTCACAATCTTGTTGCACCCTCTTCAACAATGAACATGCAATTATCAGTCACATCAAGAAAAATAAATACAGAGCATCTTTGTAACAAAAATCATACCAAAACAATTTTGTACTTATAGTCTTTATAGTTTTTATAGTCTGTCTTATGCAGTCACCTTATTCCAATCTTGAATCACACTTCCCTAATTAAGTCTGGTGATTTTAAAGATGATTTTAAGAAACACTAGGCCTATTTGACAAAAATAGGCAGAAAAAAAGATGCTTATTACATTTTAAGACATTTTACATTTTAAGGGTTCTTTTCTCTCTTCCACTATAAATTATTTAAATGTTATTACTGCACATGCTAAATGAATACTTTTGATACATAGCCTATGTAGGATGCACTAAATGAGTTTGTGTTACACACACACACACACACACACACAAAACATATTAGCATCTTTCACAATTATACTCACAACCCCCCCCCCCCCCCCCCCCCCCCCCCCCCCCCCCCAAAAAAAAAAGTGACAAAAGGCATTGGACATTATAAAGCAATGTAAATAATTTTCTTTTATTCAGTGTCAAAATAAATTGTCCCAAAATTGGACATCATAATCTCTACAGATATTCAATTTCTCTTAAAAATAAAAGTATTCACATGGTCCACATAAGAAGACAGATGACTGTAGAAGGTGCACAAATCAAAGGCATCTTTTCATTACAATTGAAGTGCCATTCAAGACTTTAGATGGAATATCAGGATTTTATAGGATTAATCTGCATATTACCACTGTTTAAGGAGATATTTTACTTGAATTTTAAACACTTTGTTTATCTTTTGATATTTCTGAACAACCAAAAGCTTTCTTCGGCACACATATTCCACAGACAGATATTGTGCACACACACTTAAACATAATGTGGAGTTTTTCTCATGTATTAATACTGAACATAATAGGATACATTTCCTTAATGTGTGACTCGAATGAAAAAAATATTGTTCAATATAGGAAAAATAGGCTTTATTCACTGTATAAATTAGTTAACATATAATGTTTCTAAACAGAAGACTATGTGATCTTTTTTTTTAATGCCGTAGACTATACTTCACTGCTAAACCTGTGAATTTCCAAATCTCCCAAAGTCTCTTTGAATGAAGCAAAATGATGTTCTTGGATTCAACTTTAAAGGTGCATAACAAGACAATGCAACCATGCAAACTTCTACTTAGGCCGAAACCCTAAAACTCCAAGAACTCTTTCGTACATTTCTCTGTGACAGATACCCGGATGTCTTCCTCGTCGTACTCATCAAAGTTACTCGTGTCTCCAGGCCCTCTGCACTTTGGTATGATGGGAGCATCAATCTGTAAAAATATTTTAAAAATCCACCAGTTTACAAAAGAGCAGTTCTCAAGAACCAGTTAATAAATTGAAACCTGAATGTAAAAAACAAAAGGCCACACCTTCTTCTCATAGATTGAAATCCAGTCTGTTGTCGCGAACCATCTGTGGTTTTTGATGTCGCTGACTCCATTTTTCAAATTGCCAAAGCGTTTTGTGAGGTCCACCTGCAGCAGATTGCGCAGAAGATCCTTCAGGTCTGAACTAAAGTGTGAAGGAAAGCGTACCTGTGGAAATAAAATAGACACATCTGTTGGAAATGTCTAAATTTGTCAGTAGTTTTTTTACTTTTGTTAGCAGAGGTTTTAAAGGGGTGGTTCAGTATGCACAGAACAAAATGAACCATAGACCAACTCCAATTATATTCATCAAACCTTAAATTACGATTTAATATTCAGAAAAAAAGATTTATTTTTCTAAAGACAAAAACATTCAAACAAAGTAAAAATGTATTTAAAGCCACACACTTAAGAACGTGTGTTGGATTTACATTATTTATGTACATCAGTTGCACATCAATTAAGTATTTTGTTCACATTTTAAACTGACCAAATTAAGTAGTCTCAAAATGATTTTATGTGGCAAAACTGTTTTGTTACATCACTGAATTATACAATTGTACTATCTAACAACTAACTAGTAATTAACTGTTAACAAACAATAGCATATATTAGCATTATATATATATATATATATATATGTATGTATAGTATGTAATATAGGCCTATATATATATTAATATGTATGAGAATGTTAGAACTGGTTTAAACTACTTAGTTTACTAATTTAGTTTGCTTACTCAAGATGTTATTTTTTAAAACAATTTAGAACAATATTTTGCATCATATTTATGAACTAACAAACAAAGTAAAACTCCAGAAATATAAGTCTATAACACATCTTGGGTGTCCTGACAGTGAATAAAATATTCAACAAAATTTAATTTCTGGGTAAATTTGTTTCTCATTCAAGTCTCAAAACACATGATGCCACGTAATTCCTCTTTTTTGACTTGTTCTGATATAGCAACCTAATTTTATTGTACTGATGGAGCAAAATAATTTGTGTAAAAAAAGATGGTTAAAGAAATAGGGACAGAGTGCAGATATACAGTAGGGCCAACACCAAGAGGGAATTTCACTGCCAATTACAGTACTGTAATAAAATAAATAAATAAATAAAATAAATCACAGGCAAAATTGTTCTGACCTTGCCAGATACAATTTTCTCATAGATCTGAATAGGTTGTTCAGCAAAGAAAGGAGGATATCCAGCAGCCATTTCGTAGATCAGAACGCCCAATGCCCACCAGTCAACAGCTTTGTTGTAACCCTAACAAAGAAAAAGAGAAAACATTAAGGACTTGTTTAACTTCTAGAGGAGTAAGAACTACTGCCGTGTTTTCTTACCTTGCTGAGAATGATCTCTGGTGCCAGGTACTCTGGTGTACCGCACAACGTCCAGGTTCTGCCTTTGACTCGTTTGGCAAAGCCAAAGTCTGTTACCTAAATCACATTCAAATATAAGAGATATAAATAAAAGCTCATTACAAAATCAATTACACAACCAAAGTGCAAGTAATATTTAAGTGACTGGCTCACCTGGATGTATCCCTGATGATCAATGAGCAAGTTTTCAGGTTTAAGGTCTCTGTAGATGAGGTCCAGAGCATGAAGATACTCAAATGTCAGAACAATCTGAGCAGCATAGAACCGTGAATTCTGCTCACTATGAGGAAAAAACATGGTCATTTCATTTATAAGAGAAAAACACAGGCCTAGGCACATAATAAAGACATTTTATTAGCTAGTTTGTAAGCTGTTTACCTGAATCTTCCAATCCGTCTCAGATGTGAGAACATCTCACCTCCTTGGATATACTCCATGACCATGTATAAATTTGAATGATCCTGTTAAGGTAATTTAAAAGAAATTATCATAATGCAATGTAATACAATTAGTTTTTATGTAATAACGTTGATTTTTTTCAGTAGATTTAGTTACATCCTAGAATCACGCCCTCATGCTCTAACTTTGTATTTCTTTTCAATATAAATTGCATGTGTACCTTAAAAGCGAACTCCAGCTTCACAAGGAAAGGAAAGGACACTGCTTGTAATATTTTCTTCTCGTTTAATGTGTGTTCTATCTGTTTAAGTTTCACCACCTGAAAAATCACCAAAGCAGGAGGAAATATTGAATAAAAATTAAACAAAAACAAACAGACTAAAATTCTACACACTTCAAATGCTAAACAAAATATATTCTTTTTAACATACCAAAAGCATATCTTACATAGAGCAGTGTAAATAAGTAAGGTAAAGTGGGGTTAGATGGTCCTTTTATTTATTAATTTAATTTAATTTAAAATTCTAATTTGTGAAAAAGGTTAAAGAATGAATGAGTGAAATAGTGCAGATATACGACAAATATCATAAGGCAATTGCTAAAAAAAAAAAACAACAAAAAAAAAAACATTAATAGGATTAAATCCTCTTCAATGAAACTGAATATCATTTGTTTCAAAAGAAACGTGATAATTTCAGGGATTCTCATTACACACATTTCCAGTATTTTGGTAAAATAAAACAACATTAAAGTTTTTGTATCCTATTTCTAAAAACACCATCAGGCAAGATTTGTGGTTTTAAAAAGTAACAATTGTGGTTTTAAAATGGCACTGATGACAGAATGACTTTAAGAGTATTGAGTGACAACACATTTATCTTTTCGTCTTATTTGTCAGATCACATCATATATGCTTCGTATTTGACTCTTTTCGCCAACATCGCTAATGTTTTAATGAATGATACTCTCAATAAATTTTTATAACAATAATGTTTTGGTTTCATAATTTACTTGACACTTTAGCCGTCTTGATTATGTGACAGTCAAAATGGAAACATCATTAGGCTACTCGCTGCGGTTTGATCCTGTCAGCAGAGGAAGTAACAGTTTCCTCCTTGCTCTGTAAATATATTTGTACAATTTCACATTATGTTCTGAGACATGAAACAAGGCCCAGACCTGCCACACTCATCTGAAGCTGTGACAGTTAACCTGCTTTTGAATTTCCTAAAATTCCAAAATAATAATCAGTTCCAGTGTTCCAAAATTTAAGAAACTATTTGCCGTAAAGTTGATTTGAAATAATTTAAGTCAACTGAATAACCCAATTTAGTTTAGAACACACAAAGCATAAAAATGCATTTAGTTTTATTATATTGCTCTCTATAGGGAACATCTGGATTCACTTATTTAGAAACTTAATTTAAATAGAAACCATACTCATTGTCATTCACAAATCAGTTTTTACATTTTTCTGCAAATAACCAGATTAAAAAAAATATATAAAAATCTTAACAAATTACGTTTATCCTACAATGTTAGTGTTTTGATTAAGGTGTTTAATCCAAATGAGTGCAGCTTTATATACAGTGGTGGCCAAAATGATTAGAATACTAGTATTTTCACCAGCTAAAAAATGGTTTTAAGTCAGTTATTTCTATCTTTTGCTGTAATATCAGTTCACATTTCCAAACATTCATTTTGCCATTAATTGTAATTAGAATCTGTCTGACAACAGTGCTCTGCAAAGAGATCTGATCTCAACATCATCCAGTCTGTCAGGAATGACATGAAGAAACAGAACAAACTGAGACAGACTAAATAGAGAAGAACTGTGGCAACGTCTCCAAGATGCTTCAAGAAACCTACCTGCAAAGCTCCCTGAAAAACTATGCTTAAGTGCACCGAGGGCAAAAGCTGCTTTAAATGCAAACAATGGTAACACCAAATGTTGATTTGATTTCGTTAACAGAAGTTAATTGATAAAGAAAATCTATTTTTGATATTATTTTATAGCATTTTAACACCAGTGCCTAAAACTTTTAAAAGTACTATAGCTTTGCAGTCTGTTGTCAGACTCCTTGTGCAAACAAAAAGCTCACTGGATTATTACAATTGCAAATGCAAAATGAATATTTGGAAATGTAAACTAAAAAATATTTCCTACTGACACACTACTGCAAAAGATAGAAATAACTGACTTAAAACCATTTTAGCTGGTGAAAATACTACGTAGTGTTCTAATAATTTGGGCCACCACTGAAAAAAATACAGTAAATAAAACGTTCACATTACATAAAAAATGAAGATGGGTGATTTAGTTTTAGCAAAACTTAAAATATTACACAGCAAGAACAAATTTGGTGCTAAGCATGCAAGTCACTGATAATCACTAATCACCCATAACAAACTTGTATAATTTGTGTTTTTGATTAAAGCATGTGGATTTACAGATATGAGCACATTTTTGTTAATTCAGAAGTAATACATGTTTTAGCTCTATTTACTGTTAATATTTTTTAATATGTTTTGTTTTAAGTCACTTTAGGGTGATTAATGTTCACTTTGGTAAAGTTTCTTCAATTTTAATTATACATTTATACATTTTTTTCTGTATGATTTTTGTTGAGGTGTGTGTTAAACTTAGTTTAATGGAAACTTCTAGTAAGTAGCATTTGCATCAGTAATGCGCAATATTGTTACTCAGTATAACTTCAAACTACAAGCTTATTGAACTTCATTGAGCTTAATGAAAACTATAAAGTTTTAATAAAGTTTAAAAATACGATACATTAATAATGTTCTAATTCTATAATAATAGGGAAGTCCACACCACAGCTAAAACATGATGATACAGAGGAATGGTATTTTTCCCAGCTAACGAAAGCTAAAAACAATGACATCTAATCAGAATCCAGAGACGAAAGAGCTGAGCCTTTAAAACAGCAGACAACATAAAAGCAGTGCATAATAAACTCACTCATAATAAACAGAACGTAAACAGGTCTTAAATCATTTACTTTTAAATTTATGGAACTTATTATGCTTATTATGTTCTCTAAAATAACAGAACATCCTTAACTGTTATGGTGATGCAACTTTTTTTTTCATATGTTTATAGTAAAGTCATACTCTTCTTGAAAAACCTAAAAATAAACACTTTCAAAATAATATTCTGCATCTCTTAAAGACCCAGGATGTACTCATTAAGAGACACCAGGACTGTGTTAAAGAATGTTATGTCTCATAGAAGTTCACAAAAACTAATGTCTTGCACAGAAGACAAAAATCAATTGCTTGGTCCTGCAGGAGGATATACAGTACAGCATGCATACTCACTTTTTCTTTGTCCAGAATCTTCATAGCGTAGTATCGTCCTGACTGTCTGTGCTTGACTAGCACTACTCTTCCAAAAGATCCAGTGCCAAGAGTTTTCAGTCTGTCAAAGTCATCTAGACACGTTGTGCTCTGCAGAACCCAAGTCAGAGGTCAACAATTAGTTCTGCAAAAACAAACAAACAAACCCAAAAACAACTGTCTCCGACTTTCATGTTTGTTGTAATAAAGCTCCCATACCTGTGACTGACAGTCCCATTTTCGGAAGAAGTCTTCTTTGGCTTTTGAAAAGAATTCTTTCACTAAATAAACAGATAACAGAATTAACATTAACAACTGAAAAAGGATAGCTCAGTGCATGATTTTAAGATAAACAATAAATTGCTTTATATGGAATAGAATAGAACACAACATTTTCAACTTCATTTCAGTCCATTTAAATGTGTAACACAGAGCTTATTTAATGCATTGAAGTTGGTCTATATGAATCTAGCACCCCCTAGGATTTCTAGTTCTGAGCATGGGAACTGTAAGGGATTGAAATTTAAAGAGGGGGCAACTATAAATGTCAGTGGAGCGACTCTTCTGTATCTCCCTGTCGACACCATATGTTACACATAATTAAAAAATGCATATATTAAAAAAAGGTGTGTTCTATAAACTGAAAGTGAATATGCAGGTACAGTAAGGTTTCTGCTACAGAGTGTTTGAGCTGAGTTAAGTTTCCAACATGTGAAACCACAGTGCAAACTGAAACGTATTTTTAAAAAGTGCAAAAGACAAAAGCAAAACTAGCTTAACAAAGGACGTGTTATGAAATGTGGATGATTTCTGCTTGTTTGAGTTCTTGCCATTTCATTTCGGCAGCAACAGAGATGCTGTTATCAACTAATCCATCTTTTCATTTAGTTGGTCAGTCAAAGGCATAATCAGTGAAAGCTTCTATCCAGAGAGATTATGGAAAGTAAAAGTTTATTATTATTGAGGAATATTACAAATAAAATGCAAATTAAAAGGACAACACTGCCATCTTTTCATTATTATTTAACGAACGCCCAACTGACCATTAGCCACACAATAGCAATGACTTCCTTTTGGATTTATCTTTATTGAGACTCCTTGAAATTACTTTAAAATGCACACAAATATGTTTTAACTTTGTGATATTCATGCTGATCAGTAAAACAGTTTCCTCTGATATTAATCAACAAATTAATAAACAAAAACGTGGCAGACTGAGAAATAACAGGGAGACAACATTTCACTACAAAAATTATACACTGCATTTAACAAAAATATGTTTACAGAATATTATCTCTCCACTTGACAGCTTTATAGGTAAATAACACAGTTTTAATCAAATCAGCTACAACAAACATTGTAATAATATAACTTTTGTGATATCAGTCTTAATAATATTTAGCCCGCCACCTGCACATGAGATTTGAATTGCGTACGTTTGTCAGTGGATGTATTATCAGTAACAGTGGTGTTTTTGTTTACATTTTTACATTTACATTTTAGCCTAGCAGGGCAACCTACAGGAGGTCTGCCATTAACTAGAATAAAAGTTAATACTTTATGCATGGGAAACTTGATGTTTAGTTTAGTGTGCTTTACATTTTGCTGGCTGTGAGAACCAAACTGATCTCTTCCTGTTAAAACCACAAAAGGTCTGACAACAATCAAAGTGTATAGAAATATACTGAATGCACTTAGAGAAGACTAACACATTTTACTCTGTTCTCTTCAGTTAATTACAATAAAATACCTACATAATATCCTTAATTCTAGAGGTTATGAAAATCAATCAGATACTCTCTAACGTATATGCAATGACTTTATTTATATCAAAAGTCAATCATTTTAAGAAATCAGTCATTTTGTGCATTTAATAAAAATAATGAAATATTTAACTTACTTGTTGCATCCCAAAGGACGGTATACTCTGACACATGTGGTCCCTCATTCTCTAGTACTTTGTCCTGGTGCCCTTTTCGACATTTGTAAAAAAATCGGCTAGCTAATGTGTCCAGCTTCTGCAGGGCAGAGTTGGTGCCTGATGACTGCCCAAAGTTTGGATCTTTTGTCTGGGCCATCACATGCACTGTTCATACAGAAGGAAACTCAACTGGTTGAAAACCACAAATGCTCTTCAACTGAAGTGTCTATAGCACAGAAGTCAAAGTCATTTCCTGTTTGAGAGGCTTAGATTAACAAGCGAGTTTTTGCCATACCACCAACTGAGCTAGTTATACTTCCTGTTGGAGTATTCTGTGTTAATGAAGAAGTAAATACATCAGGCCCTTTGCTCAACACCCAAAACAGTGGAGAAAAACAAAAAGACACTCTAAAGTTCCAAAGGCCATCACAGAGAGAATGTATTGATTCTCACTGAGAGATAATTTGTGAATACCACTACCCTGTAGAAATGTTTTATTTCTTGAAAATACAGAGTTACAGTTCAGCTATGTATAACTGAAATGACATGTCAAGATATCGATCATATCATTTGATGAGGCCATGATGAGATGTATGTCTTAACTCTTCAATAAAAATGTGTATAAAATGTTTATAAATGTAATTAGTTAATGTAGTTTAAAACGTGTCTGGCTATTTCATATTTTTCATTGTGTCATATGCGCTCTATGAAACCATTTCACATTAATAGGTTTACAAGTATTACCTAGACCTGTAATTACTAATGTAACTAGGCCTACTTTTTTTTTTTTAGCAGGATGCAGTTAAACAAATACCCGGGTGGTCAGTGTTTTCCTTAGTTAGCATATGAATTTACTATCATTTGCTCCAGAGATCAATTTGTAGACTAATAAAACTGATGTTAGCCAACAGATACTATCACAAATAAAAACAAGAGACTGCACATAAACAAAGCAAACGAAACCAAGAAAATAATAGCAAAGGCCCTAATGTGTAAAGACGTGGCGCCATCAAGCGGAGAACAGACGAAATTAACATCAGTGATGAAAGAAATTCTTAGTACTGTATATTTTAGAAAAACATCAATCTACGGTATTGGCCCACTTATTCAAATTCATTTGACTAAATCGTGTCTTTTAAACAGTGATGTTCTAACAAAATAAGTACAAAGGACACTAACATTTTATCAATATTTATTTAATATTAAAGTTTAAATATATATATATATATATATATATAAACATTTATAAAGTAAAGTGAGGCTGTATTTTATGTTGTCCAACTGTGATTTCTATTAATCTTTTAGTTGTGATCTATACATAGTCAGCAATGCTGAAAATGCTTGAAATTTGGTTTATAAATAGGTTTCAATGTTATGCTCATAAAATAACATCAAAAAAGAAGAACATAAGATCATGTATTACTTTAGAAATAGAAAATATAAATAATATTTATTATTAGCCCCTTATTATTAGTCATCTAAATAAGAACCCGGATGGAAACATTGGTTTGTTGCTAAGAGTCCGTGCGCTCCGGAAGAGTCCATGTATTTCAGATTGGGCAATTATGGTCACTCACAATTTTGTGGTAATTATAGTCGTTCACCACATGCCTCTTAATCTACTGTTTAAAAATGAACAGTATTTTTAATTCTATATGAAATACAAACTGACAAATTGTGGTTAAATTATACTGTGCTATTAGTACTGTGTAAACAGTGTGCAGTCCACGCGCCCCTATTTGAGCAATGGATCGGTCCATCTTCATCGTACACTTGCGGTAACTGGACAACATATAGAGAAGATTGAGGGATTTCATTTAAAGCCAAACCTTTAAATGACATGTTAAAATAATATAATATGCATTACGGTCAAAAATAAGACTTATACACAAAGAGACAGAAAAGAAAGAACAACAGCGGCAGCATCGCAGACAGAGGCTGGAGCCTGTGTAACGTTATAGGTAATTTACTCAAAACCTTCTCATTAGTATCACTATTGATCTGATCTCTGCTGTTACATAGTTTATGCAAAATAATAATAATGTTACTGACATATAATTATTCAGTGGCTTGAGTTCAGTGGCTGTGAGCCATCAGGATGTCTTGTGTGTCAGGATGCGGCGCATCTCTCATCGCATCCGCATCTGCCTTTTATAATTAATGATTATTTGTCACTTTAATAACATGCACCATAACATAAGCGTTATTTATAAGTTTGTAATTTTCGATGTTTAGTTAAAGAGCTTCATAAAACCTGGCAATGCAGCTTTCGTGTTTTATTATCATCTGGGCCTCCTTGCATCAGGGGATCTTGCAGGGAATTCAGTTGCAAATGAATCACATGACAGCGCAAAGTAACCTGTTTTTAACTGTGAGTTATTATGAAGACAGGAAAAGGAGAATTAAAAGAGAAAAGCAGGTGTTTGGATGCAGATCTGGATGTAAGCATCCTCATTAAATATGGCCTACACAAAGGCCAGCACTTCCATCACATACTGATCATGAATTAACTGGTGCACATGAGCCAGATCAGCAAAAACCAGGAACAGAATGTATCTATGTATCTGTACATTTATCCTCCCCATGCCACTGGATCTATCCTTCTTAGCAGTACACCTCATATAACATTTGGGGGCCATGAGTTTTGTGCTGTAACACACCAGTGATTCAAGTAGATTACATCATTGACTTCCTCTGTTTATGGGAGAGAATGGTTTCTGGAATGGATTGATGTTGTTTGCTCATTGGTTCATTGTTTCAATAATTTGTTTTGTTATGGATCGTTCAGAGTAAGAGCTTTGCAGATTTCTGGTGCTATATTTTTTCTCGCATACTGTAAGTAAAACTGGTGTGGTTATTATGTTGCCAAGGAGACATATATGCCTATGCCTAAGAGCTGTTCCTAATTTTAGAAACTTACACAAAACTTAACACCCCACGCTTAGTGTGACTTCACACATATGCTTTATCAGTGTTTTGAGTCTTTTATGGAATAGAATAGAGGTTTAAAAGTAGCTATTTTTCATTACCAGTGCCAGAAAACTGGAATAATTATACCTTACAGTTGTCGTGCAATTGGCATACAGGTTTGGAACTATGTAAGGGTGAGTAAATTATACTAAAATGTTTGGGTGACTATCCGTTTATGGGTAACTTAGGGTACTAATACACATCCTTTAGGGGTAGAAGCAACACAAAGGGTGCTGCCCAAGTGAGGAGCTACAATTTTTGTACTGGAAATCTTAGAATAGACATTTTTTAAGCAGTTATTATTGGTTATTTTGGTAATTAATGAATTATTTGGATGATAAGTAACCTTTTTTTAAGCATCGATAGTAATTCATTAAGGGTTTTATTGAACAATTTGTTCTTCTATGTTTTCAAACTGTTAAAATACATAACGTAGTATATGGGTGCATATCATCCTGTTCTGTACGAGAGACAAATATGCAGTAAAAAAGCATTAACATCAACCAAATCAGTCGAGTCACAATTTTTAATTGTGACTTAAAATATTATTCACACATTTTAATTAATTTATCATTTCTAATAATATTTTGAACGGTTTAATAAAAATAATAATGATTTTATTTTATAGTATAACTGTAAAATTGCAATACTAATATATTTATGTCTTCTCCTCTGTTGCTAACAGGTTTATAAACATTTGTCATACAAATGTGGTGAAATAAGTGCTGCATATGAAGGTTATAAGCATCTCAAACTCACAGCTCATGCAGAAATTGAGTTCATAGTAAGCAGGATTTTCTATAAACCTCGCCATTCTGAGATCTATGCAGCAAGTAGCCTATATTTAATTACATTGTTATTTGATTATCACACTATGCCATATCATGATTCAACTTTTATTTTGATATATCCTTCAGACCTTGTACAAAATGTTTGTTTATGAAAAAAAATGCAAATATGCATATGCATATGCAGAAAAAAAAAGAACTCAAAACAAACCATAAAAACAAAAAGGCTGTACTCTTTTCCATTCCAGTTTAAGAATGAGCTTGTTATTAGAGTATTGAGATGTTGTCTCAGATGCATACAGAATCTTGATTTGTGAGGTACTTTTTATGAATGATTTACAGAAGTGTCACTAAATTCCTTTTTCTTTAATTGACATGCTATGGCTTTTGATTACCTGTCAAAAGTTCTCAGTGTTTGTGTAGTCACCTTTTGCTCTCAATCACCAATATTTTCGTCAGCCTCTTTCAGACCAAATGCTAGAAAGTATAGTAATAAAATTGAATATTTACCCACGGAAAATCATTATCTATAAGTAGAATATGTATGCTTGTGGCACAGAGAACCTCCGTCAGTGACATCTTTTAAGGCTGGAATACACTACACAACTTTTAAAACAGATTTATTATCTGAACAGATTTATTATAACATGTTAAATGTCATTTTTGGGGCATCCCTACAAAAGAGCTGTTTTGGTGTGTATTAGGGCTGGGATGATACGCTAATCTACCGATTCAATACTGTGCCGAATTCAATATATATTGCAATAATTGAGTATTGCCATTATATAACTATTGCGATTTGATATTACAATTTATTGTGATTTTTGTTTGCTTATTAAAGA
>SCHK01075371.1:0-12737 GCA_004124795.1 Poropuntius huangchuchieni
ACATGAAATCTCACTCAATCACCCCTTTAAAATGTAATTTACTCCTGTGCTTGTAAAGCTGAATTTTCAGCAGCCATTACTCCAGTCTTCAGTGTCACATGATCCTTCATAAGTCATTCTAATATGCTGATTTAGTGCTCACGAAACATTTCGTTTTATTGTCAGTGCTGAAAATATGTGTTTATATATAATATAATATTTATTTGGGATTCTTCAAATGAACAGTGTTTATTTAGAAATGATTAATGTATTTACTGACACTTTAAATCAATGTAATGCTTCCTAGCTGAATAAAAGTAATTTCTTTCCAATAAAATGTTACTGACCCCAGACTTTTGAATGGTGGAATATATGTCAGCTATGTCTATATTTCTAGAAACCAGAATATTGGTTCAATCTTGCTTATTGTTAATGTTAGTTAATGTGTTTACATGATGCTTGCCAAATTCTGAATATCCATGTGCATGTAAACGTGGTGATTGACGTAATCCAACTGTGTTTGTGTCTTTTGTCCCATTATGTATGATTTCTTTTCTGTGAAGTGCATAATCTTCGTAGCCTTTGCTGATGAATGACAACACCCATAAGACACAAAAACAGAACAAAGACAAATGTCATACACAGAAAAGTAGTTATTAATAGAATATCAAGAATTGATTTCTCATAAATGTCTTGGGTAGCCAAAATCTGAGGTGTAATATGAAGGCATACAAGTGATGGGGACCCCTGACTGGTTAAGATTAGACCCTTGAAAATGTGACAAAACAATTCCTTTTCCTCAGGTGGTCTTCTTGTTTGTTTTGACAGAGGGGGGTTGGGATGGAATGTCAGCTCTCAAGCCGTCTCTACCCAGAAGGTGGAGGGGAGACGGGGGAGGAAGAGGGAGGGTATGTGGGTCACAGGGAGTTTGTCTGGGTGTTGTCTTCTAGTTTCCTCCGTTTCCTAACCTTCCCCCCATATATTAATGCCACTCCACATGCGCACAGGCAATGTCTTCCAGCTGCTGTTTCATATGCTTTGGGACCCCTCCCAAAGCACATATCATGGTTCTCACAGCTCTTCTCTGGGATGTTCATAATGTGACTTTTTGTAGACGATTTTGGAAATTTGAATAAATTTAGTTGTTTGTTATATTATATTTTATTTTATTTTATCTTTTTTTTTGGTCTGACTTTTTATTGGAACATACCTACATATTTCATGTCATATGCCTCTCATTTAGACAGTTTTATAACCCATCATCTATTGTAGGCAGTTTTTTCCCAGACTGAGGCCTTACGTCTCTTGCCTCAGTCAAAGATAATTAAACTGTCAGCGCTCCTTCAGACAGCAAAGTCACAGATGGACACAAGACAGTCCTTTGCCCCCTGACTGACTTAACAAACCAGCAGTCCATCCTACTGTAGCATCCAGATGGGAACAGGACAGACAAAGAAAAGCTTCTGTATTATACATTGGCTTTATATGTAGTTCAGGGCTTATAAGTTTAAAGGTGGTCAGTGTTGTGATGGCTGAGAGCAGTTAATGCTGTTATGTGTCAGAACTGACAAGTATATGTTGCATAATTCATGCCATGCATCCCAGTAGCGTGAGCAGTCATACTGCATCAACAATATAGTGTGTGCATTGTAATCCGGATGTGTTCGCATAATTGTTTATATACAACCTACAGTAAAGTCTGAGCTTACATCATGTGATTGTGTTTGCCTCAGTAATACATGGGTAGGAGTTCATGTTCTTTGGCCTTCGGTGTATGTGGGAGCCGAGAGAACATGGAGTATTTTCAGCTTTCCTGTTCATTTCGCTGGCAGCCAGTCTCCCACACACCTGCTGGGTGGAGAATGCTGTGTTTGTGCTTATTTGTATGAATATATATATCTAATAATATATCATTTTTTCATGTTGAAACACTATGAGACAACAATTTCAACAACAATGATAAAAGTGTTTGTTCTTCAGTAATTTAGGGTTGATTCTCCCAGAATACGAGCCAAGTCTCTGTTCGCTGTTACACCTGTCCTTTGATCTTATCTGCTCCATCTGTGACATGTTGTATCATGTGGCATCTGTTGTTGTAGAATGGGAGGGGAGAGGCGAGATCTTTGTGACCTTCAGGGCTGAGTTCAATGGGTTATTATCTGTCGCAGTGATCCTAATGAAAAGTCTTCAGTGCTGAGGTCAAATCAGAAGAAACGCAAATCTCTGTGACAGATTTTTTTTCACTGTTGTTGTTGAGCTTTTTTTATGGGGGAGGATTTACTGAACTTCACGTCAAGGTTTCTCAAAAGTCACATCCCGCAGTTAGAGATGCCCTATTTTTTGGTTTCTGGGATGTGAGCGGTTTTGTCAGGCAGAGACATAAAGGCATTCTCCTCAGGCTCACGCAAACAGTGAACTAGGCCAACTGTGAAAAAATTTGTGCTTCAGACATTATTCTGGAAATGTATATATGGACCACATTATTGGCAAATCAAATCCAGCCATATTTTCATATCATCAGGTTGCATTTAACTGTAACTGACTTGTGAATTTAGGGGTCCTGTTGTGTGGTCTGTATCAGTTTGCAGAGCGTAATGTAAAACTTGAATCCATTAAGAGAAATCGACTGGGAAAGTACTTTGCCCATTCTGTACTTACCAGTTGGGGTTTCCCTGGTATGTTTGTGAATACGTCTGAATAGACTTTGAGTAAAATTGATCCTGTCTGTCTCAGCGTGTTTTGTAAATGGTAGGAAAAGTGTTGGGTTTAAGTACTTGGACTTCAAGGAAAAGGTAAGGCCTTTTCACTAAAAAGTTTCCGGAGTGGGATATTACATTTTTTATGATGTAAATAGTGGTAGACATATAGTAATAAATAACAGATGGCCAATTTAGTGCAGACTATTAATTTGATTTCAATTTAGAATAAAATATAGGATGATGAATATGATTGTGAACAAAACAATGTACAAAAAAGTTACAGAACTAAGTTTACGAGTTTTCATTTAGCTATTCAGTCTCATTTTTACAAAAAGGTTTTTTTTGGTAACATTAAATGTCAGGAAGTAGTAGCACGCATATCTTGTTCCTCATTTGGAAGCTAATTCTGAGCACTGAGTCACATTGGTTTCCATGCTTGGACTTTTCCATGCATGTGATCATCTGACGTAACGTGAGTTAATAATGAAGATCTATGAATGATGATTGAGTAGAAGAAGCAGTAGACTGAAATGACCTACTTTTGCCCTTTGTCTGGAATTGGTTGCCACTTATTATACCTGATTTGAGGCCAGCTTGGTTTTTCCCAATGATTGTGAAGTTAGAAATTTGGTTGGGGGTGGCTGGTCTGGAGTCAGTGCAGAAGTAAATGCTATGGCAGTTGATTTGATGGACTGGAGCCTGAGTGTTTTTCCTCAGCTGACATGAAATATTTAGGTGTAGGATGTAATTCATATAGGATGTAAGTCAATCTTGAGTTAGATATTGGTATGTCTGAAAAGGGTTAGGTTGGTTTGCTGAGTTACTGAATGTCTCTGTCTGTCTATATTTATTGTTAAGGGCAAAAATCACACCTAATTTGGCATAATATTATTTCTTTCAATTGGTGCATTATGGAGTGTTGTAAATATATTTGAATGATTTCACTCATGAAATGAAGTAGCTATTAAACTATATGATAACACCAAATGAGTGACACCAAAGATCAAAGGACAAAGCTCATTGTGACATCCTTGCCCTCAAGTAAAGGAGATTTAACACATGCATCTAACCATATGGTACTACTAATGTTTCTGCAGTACATTAGCACTTAGGTTAACTTCAGCTAATATACTGTTGTTCTTAACACAGTGCACATCTTTGTCAACTGGTAGTACATTTGTTTCCTCAGAATGGAGGTGTTAGGATCCCTATTTGAGAATTCCCATGTCTGTCGTTCTTATGTGAAAAAACGTACACACACAGATTTTTGTGTTTTGAATGACTCTATTTGGAACATTAAAATGTTTTATTGGGATAATCAATTTCAATTGAACTTTCCGTCTGTTTTAGGGACTAATCTTTGAAGTAAAAAAAATTAAAATGGAACAGCAGGCACTATGTTCATCATGCATTCTTATTAACAGTTTCCACCATTTAAATAATTCATGCTGTTTCTCACTTTTCACATTCATAATGCCCCATCTAGGACAACAAAACAGGGGTGTGAATACCTCTGCAGCAAAGGGGAAGCTAGGTCAGACAGTCTGTGCTGACTAACCTCAAATGTGTATTTAATGGGGAGACCGACTGGACTTGAATTGACTTGTAGCTGTTTCTCTTTTACTTTTTTTGTTGCTGTTTGGTTACTGTTAGTAGTGTTAACTTTTGCAGAGAGCTTAACTATTCTTCATATCTTTCTGAACTCCTCCACACTCTTCACAATGAACAATGACTTTGAATACACAGAGGTTACATAACTGTGGGCCCATTGTGGAGGTGTTAGCCAAGATGTGAGATCTGTGAATAGTTATTTTCAAGCATAATGCTCCCCATGCTCCCTATATTCAGATTTTATTCAAACTGGTTGTCAAAGGCATGAAGATGTTTAAAGAGTCTTTTGTGATGTAGATTTTCAGATGATTCATAAATGTCTTTTATGTATTTTTAAAGCTTTACAAATTTGTGCTACTCTGTTTGCCTTTTATTTATTATTACTGTTATTTTTTTGTGATTTTATGGTGCTGGTCTGCTTAAGACATTACACACATACACACACACACACACACACACACACACATGCGCGCGCTCATATTTATGAAAATATAACTGTTATGTAAGAGATCATGTACAGTCAGCCAGCCATTAATGCGTATAACCCCAGAGAGGACAATCAGGGCCCCAGCACACACATTATCCTGCTTTTTCACTGTTTCTTAACAAATATATGCGTAGACATGATGAAATATTGATTTTTGAGTCATCACATGAAGTAACTTTGTGATTTAATTTTATATTTTTTACAGTGTTCTTTCCTTCAAGTAAGTAACTTTAACTAAACATCAGTGGACACTGTAGTTATTTGTTTAGAAGCATTATTAGGTTAACGATGTGAGTGAAAGTTTATCAGGTGAATCAATTTGTTCTGTCAATTTAAAAGACAGACAGATTGATAGCATTGTTGTTAGAACATGCTACTGAAGCTCATTTAGCACACCTCACAAAGGTGAGAGAGGTGACGAACTCTCGGCCCCTTGACCTGCAATGAGAGAAGGAAAACCTCTCTGTGAACTCTTTCAGGTATTCACTGCAGTATCTAGTGTGGGGTCCTGCACAGTATCAGTGAAAATGAGACAGGGGTATATAGTGTGTTTCACATTGAATTTAACCTATTTACAATTAAGCTAAAGATAATGCAGGTAAGCATTCCATATAGGCCTACCAAATATAGTAAACATATTAGCAGTTTATGCTACAGTGTTATGTCGCTGTTTTAAAATGTAAAGGTGATGATACACGGGGCAACTTTGGTGAGACACAGGGCCCACAAACTGATCTAAAGTATCCACATAGAAATTTGTTACCCATTCTCAGTGAGAAAGTGCACAAAAAACTTTGGTCCAAAATTGTCCCTGTGTATCATCAGTTTAAGATATGAGGGAGTTCCCACAAATATTTCCATTTACACTACTCATGATGCTAACATTTGTAACATTAGCCTATGTATATTTTGAACAAATCAATAAATGTATTTTTGATAAATTCATTAATCTTGCTAGATTCAAATGAGACGGCTATCTTTTAGGACATAATGGCGGACTTGTAAGTAACCATTTAGATTATTTTCAGGGGATTTTCACTGAGACAAGCATTTAGTTCTTCTTTCAGTCGTCTTTTTTAGTGAAATTCCCATATGTTTTCGTTTCCAAGTATAGACTGATGGGCGTGCGCTGACATGCACGCGGGTGTCTGGTGCTGTCCGCTGATTGGCTGTCTCGGAATCTACGGCGCAGCCTACTATCATTTACTATTCGCGCGCTCAGTGGATCAGCACACACACTTGCTTGAGATCGTGAGAGAGAAGCACGTCGCACGTACTGCCTGGATATATTTATAAGGATCATGCGCTTGAGTGTCACAGTCTGTATCCGTATGACCTAGGAATACGCAGCGTGACTTCTTTTTAGTTTTTACATGTTTTAAGAATAATTTTTGAAGCGTGTTGTTATATGTCCGGTGGTTCATCTTGCGCAGCCATTCATCGCCAAACTTCTGCAGGGCTGATCTACAGCGGAGTATCGGTCCCTTTGAAGGTGAGAAACTCAAGCAGTGTTCTACGAGCTTTAACATGAGAAAGTATCGATTAATGCGTTCAATACGCGGCTTTGTTTGCATGCATTTTGATTTTGTACGTTTGCATGCTTTGTGATTTTATTTCACATTACGACCTGCTCTGTGTAACTTGAGTCAGTCAATAAATTACGTGCAAGCGAGTCATTTTACTTACATAAGTTATAACATGCAAACAAATATTCCGTGCTGACGATATTCACCTTCTGTCTTACTGACTTAAGTATATTAATATTAATGCAGAATGTGAACTGTGGTGTTAGTATGCTGGTGGTCTTGAGTGTGAGTTATTACAAGTGATATGCAATGTACAACAAATGTAGAACACAACCAAGCTGTCATGCAATTTGATTTATGCTGCCGTGGAAATTAATGATTGCTATGTACTATTGGTTATTATTAATAGTCTGTTCTAGACTTTTGGTGAACTAGTTTGATGGTTAAATTGGTTTTATTGGTCATTTGATTTTGTATTACATGGAACTTTGCTGTATAATATTTTACTGAAGGACTGTAATGGTAATTTACCTTGCTATTTACATCCATACTAGTTACATGGTAATTCAGACAAGGTTCCCACAGTCAGAGAAAAGTGGATATAAGAGGGAAGTTTAAAACTCCAAGTCTGGATAACCCATCGAGGTCTTAAAGTCTCACTGAAATGTTTATAGAAGACATTTTATAGTTTAGAATGATATAAAATTACAGTAAAATAGCTTAAAAATAGTGTGCATGCTGTGTACTAAACTGATGGTTTGCACTGCAGAATGAAGATGCCAGGTTTATGGAGTTTTGAGTGTTTGCTAAGGGTGTTCACTGGGGAAATCATTTTTCATTTCTCATATATATTAGTGCAGTAGTGGTCTTGTGGTTGGTGGGTGGGTGTGGAAACTGGAGGGTTGTTGCTGATATTCCCTTGTTGATTTCAGATGATCATTACCTATGTGTTCCTCCCCACTATCAAATAAGTAAGCTATTTTGGGGCTTAAGCAGACTGTCTTATCCACTTGATTAATCTGTGCTGTTTATCAGCATTCTTAGATTGTACTTTTTTTAATCAAAATGAGGGTCTGTGTTTGGTCAAGATTGTGGAAAGAAGAGTGTCTGAGACATTTGATTCTGTTTTGAAAAGCTGATCTGAATCAAGTTGCTGTGATTTGGCTGGACTTTGCCTCTGTGATACCAGTCATGCAGGTAGCTCAAAGTGCTGTGGGAAGGTCACTCCGCCAATCTGTACCGCCTGCCAAGCCCTTTATTTACTCAGACACACTCGAGTAGTTTCAGTGAAGCTATAGCTCCCTTCCCCCACCGTCTTACACACAAACACACACCTGCTCGTTTCCCAAGGCTAACATGTAACCCACTTTGACAGAAACCAAAAGACCAAGACTCAATTTGATCCTTTTGTTGAATTTATTGAAAGCCGACAATGTTGTGTCATACTGGTGTCTATTACAACACTGTGAACAGACATGTTTTTGTTTCCTCATTTCATCATATTCGTAACGTGCCTTAATTTGTAAATTTACATAGAACTGTGTTATGGTCCACATCTTTTGAAAATGTCAGACATTTGTTTGTAGAAATGTGGGTGGTGGGAATCATTTCTTCCTGTCATCTCAGCAGTGATCAGACCTTCCTATTTGTTAAAGTCTTGATCTTCGGCTGTTTTTATATTCACTATGAAGCGACCTTTAAAGACAAGATTGCCACAACAACTTAACAGCTCCTAATAATATGCCAAAGAGCTCAACAAACCCTTTTGTTGAGGATGCCCTTTCAAAACACTCCAGAACGTTTGGGTTTGTTGTTTTAACCTCCACATTTGCACAAGACAGGGTTCCCACAGCCACGGAAAACCTGTAAATATCAAGGAATGTTAAAGTTGTGATTAAATTATTAAATTGAAATTTATTTTCTATTTATTTAATAAATATTCTATAAATTGAAATATAACTTCGAACTCAATTTAAATAATATATAAAATTTTCAATGTACTTTTCAGTTCATTGACATTTACAAGACATTTCCGTTGCTGTGTATATAGTATTTGTAGAATAATAGATTTTCTATTTTATCGACATGAGTGCAATTTCAATATACAGTGAATTTTAAAAATCTTTATCCAGTAGGGATAAATGAGTGTAAAACCATGGAAATGTTATAAGTCAAAATGTGTTTATTTATCTTGCTGAATGTTGCTTTATGCTTGAGGAAGCCCTTTTAATCTAGAGACGCTGTAATCAACAATACAGTCAACATGTGGGTGGGACCGAATGTTTTCTGCTTTTNTCTTTATGCTTGAGGAAGCCCTTTTAATCTAGAGACGCTGTACAGTCAACATGTGGGTGGGACCGAATGTTTTCTGCTTTTGGACAGTCATAACTATCTAAAATGCAGCCATGCAAGGATGCCAAATATTCTACATGGTCAAAATAAAAGCTCTGACAAAAACATTTCAGTAATTGTGTGAAAGTAAGGGCTTTTTTGTTTGCTTATACACTACACAGCCCCTGTGGTGAAGGCTGTGCTTCGTGTTTGTTTAAGCAGGACAGAGGAGAGGACATGTGGCTGGCCATACTTGACACCTGCAACCAAAAAGTAAACACATCCAGAATCCCTGCTACTAATCAGCCTCAGCTTTGTTTTATTCGCTCACAGAATTCAGACGAGCAGCAGCTGGCGCGCCTAGAGAGTTTAAAAGGGCTTTGACTTTTTCTGTTTTAGCTTTTAGCAGATTTGCATTGTGGCCTGGGGGCTTCACTAATAGGGTTGCACGGGCAGATGCGCAGGGGTATCCTGTTTTTGGGCCATATAATGAGACAAAAGTGGACTTTATTCAACCACTTCTTGGTCAAAAACAATAAAGGGGTATATATATATTATAAAACCGTACACGGTTCCCAGAGGCATCATTCATAAAGGACTTGACAAATTGTCAATTTCTGGTGACGAGCGCAAAGTCATTCTTGACATCATTTGGCCTTCCTTGCTTTTTATCTCATTGACGTGTTCAGATGGTATAACACATGGTAAAGCAGATGCGCAGGGGGGCGTTTGCTGCTTTGACCTCTTGGGCCTCCATTTTGATGCTAATGTCTATGGTTTTATGAAGAGGTCTCTGTGGGGGGCCGCGGACTGAGAATATACTTCATCGTACAACACCCCCACCCTCCTGCGCGCTCTCATCCGACTCTGGCACCCAGACGCCTGCGGGCCTGAATAGGCAGGCGGCCATTGGGGCTGCGCATTGTTTGGGGTGTCCCTTGACGCCCCGTGCCATAGCTGTGAATGCCTCCATTGAGGGGCCCATATGCGCTGTGTCCAGGAATCTCACTTGAAGTCACGGGCTGAGCTCTGAAATGGCACAGAAGCTCATGCTGGCATCCTGGAGCCGCCCGCGTGATTATATGATGCATTGACATGTGCAAAACTCACTTTCTGCCGTTCCACGAGAGCCTGGAAGATACAGAAGTAGGAGGGAGGGAGGCAGGCAAATGTGAGCCAGAGCTCTTTGTGTGGGTGAAGAACTGCTTTTGGCTGCTTATCACCTCTAGCTAATGCTGACCGACTCTTATCCGTAATGGGCCACGTTTTGGTTTTGAGGGAGAAATTAAGAATCCTTCTTTTCAGAAGCACTAGATCTTATAGGTCATCATGTTTTTTGTATCAACCCGTAGTTGAAAGAGCCTCTGTGTTGTACGTCCACGTGAGGTAAAAGCACCATGAAGATTAATTTGTTGGTGTTTGTGAGTGAAACCCGCCGGCGGTATGTTCAGCTGCTATTATGGTGGATTAGAGCCAGCTAGTGTGAGTCTAAAATACGAAGCGAATGGAGATTAAACTCAAGTTCTCACAGGCTCAATCAGGGAAGGTGTTTGCACATTGAGATTAATCGCGACATATTCATCCCCATGAGTCGTCCATCCGAGGAAGAGTAATTTTCCACTCAGCTTCCTATAATGATACTGGGGACCTTGTGTTTTACACAAAGGTAAACAAAATTTTCTGTTGAGGATGGAGGCTCAGCGTTAACGAATTAGTTCATGCATCAATGTCTGTTTTTGATTGTGTTTGTGCTTAGGTTAGGCTCCTCAAACTGATGTTTCTTTATATCCTTCAACAGGACAAAATGCCTCAAACGCCACCCTTTCCAGCGATGTATGGGTCCAACGGCTACAACAAGAATCTCTATAAGGCCAAGGAAGAGGACTATGAAGGCCTGTACTACCATGAAAACAACCTGGTGTCAGGGTCCTTGGAGGCTCTAATTGAGCACTTGGTGCCTACGCTGGCTTACTATCCTGATGTGAGTATATAGAGTGTAAAAAGTAGCTATTAAAGGGATAGTTCACCCAAAAATTTTTGTCATCATTTACTCACCCTCAAGTAGTTCCAAACCTGTTAGAATTTTTTTGCTCTGCTGAACACAAAGGATGATATTTTGAAGAAAGGATGAAAACAGGCTGTTTTGGGCCACCATGGACTTCCATAGTATTTAATAATTTCTACTATGGAAGGCAATGGTGGCCCAAAACAGCCTGGTTTCAAACTTTCTTCAAAATATCTTCCTTTTCTTGTACCAATATTGATCTCATTTTTATTGACTTGCAGAGGACCTACATCTTCACATTCCTGCTCAGTTCCCGTCTCTTTATTCACCCGTATGAGCTGATGTCCAAAGTGTGCCATTTGTGCGTGGACCAGCAGAGAGTCACTGATCCTCAGGCTGATAAGGTACAAGAGTGTCTTTATACCGATTGTCATACAAGGTGGCTTCAGTCTTCATGGTTGCTCTATTTTGAGAACCAAGGACAATAATTTGCAATTACAGTGTTGTTGTTTTTTTTTAAACTTCATCTGTAGGCAAGAGTAAGGAAAATTGCTCCCAAGATCCTGCAGTTGCTGACTGAGTGGACAGAGACATTTCCCTATGACTTCAGGGATGAGAGGATGATGAAGAGCCTGAAGGAACTAACACATCGTCTGAGTACTGGAGATGAAGTAAGTCTGCCATTTCCAAGTGTTGGAAGATCATTTCAGCTGAGTTTTTTTATTCTTGAGGAAATGTCAGCTAAAGGGCAACGCCGTTTTAAAATAATAGTCACCTGATAGGTGCGAACACTTGCGTCAAAGACATTAGCTTTCTTTATGCCTTTAGTACCACTATTAGCATAGACAGAGATAAAAACACCTTTATATGTCTTAGCATGGCTTTTTTAACATTCAGCTGGTTAAGACGTAGGATGTAACACGTTGGTTGAGAAGAGTGTCAACACCTGAGCAATGGGGGGGTGAGATTTCTTTAGTCCAAAGCGCTCTGACGAGAGGAGTGAGAAGAAAGCTCTTTTGTTCAGCTGCTTTTGTCTTCACTGGTGCTTTTCCACAGGCTGCATTTAAATAGTTCTCTTAGCGCTGACTCGTTTGTTACCATGTTACTGGCTTAGCATTTTTTTTCATCAAAGGGACTTTTTCACCACATTTATTCTAGGTTCTTTTAAAACTTCCTGGGAACAAAAACCGACAGTGGTTGTGTTACATGATTAGATTTTATTTTACATCTAGTTATCATCCTTTCATTGTTCTCACATCCTTTTGACGTCTATCAGCCAAAGCTGAGGCTGTCACTTCATTTTGAATCTGGATAAAGTTGGCAGCTCTCATCAAGTGTTGTCCTCAAATGTCTCTTTTTTTTTCTCTCTCTCTCTATCGTCCGCATCTGAATAGTCCTCCTGTTGGGAACTCTTGATTTAATTAATGTACAGTGAAATAAAAAGAGATTTGCAGAAGCTCGCTCTGGTCATCTCACATGGTTGGCGAACATTAGCGTAATGACTAACAGCAGGGCACTGGTTAGAATAGACAGTTTAAGATGGACATCGCTCCATCAGATTCAAATGAATGGAACTCGAAAAGACAAGCAGGACTCATCCTCTAGTGACTTGTGTAGTAAACACATGTGTGACAATTGATCTGCTTTATCCTGACCCAGGAGATCGATGACCTTCTGTGGCCCCGCTAAGCTCATCGAGGAAATGTGTGCATGTTGCACCGCCTCCTCAATCTAGTGAAAGGGGTGATAAGCTAATAAGACTGCATGTACAGTAAAAAAAGAACAACATGGAGAACTATAACTGTGTTAGGGTCTGTGACATAGTTGACCTGCATATTTATTTGAAAAAGAATTAAAATGCAGTTCATACATACAATAACCTGAATACACCTCTTATATGATGAGCAAGGTTTAAATTTCTGAATTAAAATGTATTTTGGTATAAAGTAAATATCAAAATAAAACAGTTGTCTGATTGTAATACATAAAATGCACAAGAAGGGCAATAAGTCTTTTCAAATTTCAGATAATTTCACCTTTTAATGATTAGTTAAGGAGGTAAAATGACATGTGTGACCCAAAACCTAAAGTTTAAATTT
>SCHK01075555.1:3895-16840 GCA_004124795.1 Poropuntius huangchuchieni
TAAGTAAATGCAGCCTTGATTAGCATAAGGGTTTTTAAAAAACATTTAAAATGTAACAATTCCAAATTTTTGACCACTAGCATAACTATTCTATTTCCACACTTTATATATGCACTCTGTCATCATAAATATTTGTTATTCATAAGATATTTATTCATACCAATAAAAGTAAAGATTTTTCGGACAGCTGTGACACTCAGGAGCTCCCTCTCCAGGAGGTTGTCTGCCAGCACACCTGAGCCCACTGAGAACAGCCAGCCAGCCAGATATGGTAGAGCGGAGAGGAATGAATTCTGATTGGCAAAACGAAATAAAATAGAGTGAGACACAGGATTTAAACCAGGCTGATTTAATCTAAATATCCAAATTGCCTCACCTGTCGCAAATCAAAGTGGAGCACAGTGTCCATGTAAGTAGGAAGTGAGGTGAGGAGAGTGTAATAAGACCAGTTAGAGCACATCTGTGGGATGATTATGGCCCAAAGAGGCACAGAGCACAGCATAGATACTATAGGGACTGACCAACCATGTGGCGTTCCCTAAAAACAGAGAAAATATCAAATCAATATAAATGCCTACAGATCTAAACCTCAGATTAATTATGGAAATGAAGGGATGCTGGCAATTCATGTTATTTATTTATTTTTAGCACGAACCAACTGTATACATCATCAAAATTTCAAATATAAAATGAGTTCATACCTGTGGACCTATTGAGTTAATTATGTAATCTTTCTCTCTGTCACTAATTCTTGGGTGAGTTCGGGGTTCATCTGACACCAAGATAAACCAAAACACTGCCCAGAGGCACCCGACACCACCTGGAGGTAAAAAACACTTTAATGTATGAGATATGATGCTATTATATTACATTAAATATGAAGACAAGAGTAAGGACTGTTAAGTATTCTCATATTATGTTCAAAATTTTGGGGTCAGTGAGACTTTTTATTTTTATTTTTGGAAGTCCTTATTCTCTAAGGTTGCATTTATTTAATCAAAAATACAGTAAAACAGTAATATTGTGAAATATTCTTACAATTTATTAATTAAATTGTATAATATGTAAAAAAAATATAAATTAAATGACAAACTTTGCTATTTTGATATATTTTAAAATATAATTTATGCCAAAGCTGAATTTTCAGCAGCAATTACTCCAGTCTTCAGTGTCATATAATCCTTCAGAAATCATTCCAATATTCTCAAGAAACATTTCTTATTATTATTTATCAGTGCTGAAAACAGTATTATAGCATTTATGTATTATAAATGTCTTTACTGGCACTTTTGATCAAGTTCTGAATACTTGCAGAATTAAACTATTAATTTCATTAAAACAAACAAACAAAAGTCTTACTGACCCTAAACTATAACGTATATAAATGCATCCATAATTTAAATGTCATTTTCTCTCACCACAGGAGTAGAAGACTGCTGGCCACCCCAGACTATGGCAGATGAAGCCAGTGAGAGGAAGAGCCACAAAGGCACCAAAGCTAGAGCCTGCACCTGAGAACGTCATCAGACGAGCCCTCTCCAATGGAGGAGCCCAGCGGGCCCACATCGCCATCATGGCAGGAAAAGTCACACCCTAGAAAAAAAAAAAAAAAAGACAGAGACTCAAATACAAAGATTCTCTATTTGAGAATCATTGTGGAGCTTTTTTGGCTATTACAAACATCCCCTAACCTCTCCAAATCCCTCAAGTGCACGCAAGGCAAACAGCCACTTGGCTCCAAGTTGTGCTGACAGTGGAGTGAGGAGAGTGAGGACGGCTGTTCCAAGAACACCACCACCAAGGAACATGCTTCCTCCAAAGCGACCTGATAGGTAGCCTCCTGGGATCTGAGTAAACAGGTATCCAAAAAAGAAAGCACCAAGCAGCATTCCCTGCGTCTCGGGATCCCATGGGTATCTTGGAATCTAGTAAAAGAAAATGAAATCGATAGAAATATGGCAAGAAACAAGTATTAAAAAGTATTATAAGTTATAAAAATACATGACATATGGGGAGAATCATCAGGTTCGGTGCATGAAATGCTGCATGCAGTTTATTCTTACCCCATCTGGCTGTTCTGAACTTTGGCTGTTGTTGTCAAGTGTATGGGTGGGTACTGGACACTCGTTTGATATATTGCTATTAGATGACGACTGGTCATTGGTTCCATTAACCATAGCAACCATGGCAACACTGAGATTTACACGTAGACCATAGACCACAGCAAAGCCAAAGAACATCATAGCAGCCAGATTGCATCGTACAGAGCAGCATTTGGGAGACACTGTCACACATACAAACACATTCTGAAATTTTAAATAGTTACATATATTTAAAAAAAACCTGGTAAAGATTATAGTCACTTAGCAAACTACCCTGCAAAAGTTTAAGGTGCGTTAGATTTTTTTTTCTTTTTGAAAGAAATTAATACTCTTTTTCAGTGAGGGCACATTAAATCCTGAAGAAATGTATCACATTTACACAAAAATATTTTTGTGTTTCCAACATTGATAAAACAACAAAGTTATATCCGAAGAAAATAGAAATAATATATTAAACAAGAAAACAGTTGTTTTAAATAGTAATATTTTGCTGTATTTTGATCAAATAAATGCAGCATCGGTGAGTTGATTTGGTAAGGGATTTCTTTCAAAAACATAAAAAATAATCTTATCAACTCCAAAGTTTTGAATGGTAGCATATGAGTGACAAGACCTATTTAATGCACAAAACAAACCACCGCATTTCATGCAGACTGCAAGAAGATCAAACTGCAGACCAACCTGTGATTTTTTCCACTTCCTTCTCTAGAAGTGGTGCAGTGTCGCTGTCCTGGTCGTCCGTGGTCGAGTTAATGGAGTAACCGTCTTGTAGTGCCATGATTGCAAAGGTGTAAGTCTTGGACTGTACTTGAGTTAGTTTAAGTATGACATCCACAAATCCTGAAACACAAACAAGACATTTCAGAAAATGCAATTCATCTCATTTGTGTTTTGTCAGAATCCATAAGCTTCAATCAATCTGAGGCGCCGTTTCATCAACAATTGTGGGATCAATGCTGTATTTATTCAGTTTTCATAAATTGCTGTTTAGTTCTTCCTCTTCTGTTTGGACCATCCATCATGCCAAATACCAATTTTCCTGCCATCGTTCATTATGCAAATGTGTCTGTTTCAGCTTTCACTGAATTATGTTCTGCTAAGATTTTTTCAGATATTTTTATTAATATAATTTATTGCTATTCAGAGGTCATATTTCAAAACTACACCTTATTTTGGAAATAAATCAGAAAGCTTCTCGTTTGAAAGTTTGTAATGTTTTGAATATTTCTTGTTTAAATTGCTTTTGGTTTAAAAAACAAAAACAAAACATGACACTCACTCACTCAGAAGTCGACTGCATCTACTGGGATGAGCCCAAACCTCTTGTAGCACCTTACTGAAAATGTCCAAGCATATGACACAATGTAAAATACCATATCATGTTGGTTTTAAATTCCCGTTATCTCTAGTGCAGCACATGACAGCACAGTATCTGAACAACATATGACAAACACAAAGGTCAACAGAACAGATCAGCTGACATCCACCACAACATCCAACATCTTTATGCCTTGAGCATCAGTGATACAGATGACATTTTTTTCCCTCACCTGAATCCTTGAGAAAACAAAGATGCAATTCAGTTCTGTTACCCTTCAAGAGCTAGCTTTGGGTCCCTCTATTGTCATTACTAGACTCAACATATGAAATGAAATGTAAAAAAAGTGAGGAAAACATCAGTTCAATGTAAAAACATGATACAAATGTTTGTAGCCTATTTTAATTTATATGCTACGTTAAATACACAAATAATGTTATTTACACAAAGACAAAATCTGACATATGGTGCGATTTTTATTTATTCTTACCATTAACATGCTCCCTAAACATATGTAAGAATCAGTCGCTGGATGCTTAAAAAGAAAAAAGATCCGTTTTCGACCCCTCCATGGCCATACAAACCGTTAATTACTTCTATAAGTGCTAAATGTTTAATACACCGGCAACATCAACGCTGACCCGGCTAATGTTACATTTCAGAAAGCCACAGTTCCTGTTTTGTCTGATCTGTAGCTTCTTGATCACATGACATTTTGAGACTTCCTGCTCTCTGGAAAGCATCATAATCTAAACGCTCTGGACCGACTGACTGTGTATGTGTCAGGTTGAATGCTATGACATATAAGTCTGATATCTGCAGCCATAAACGCATTTGTTTGACGTGAGCGGTGTTTTCGTCTGTCATGTGATTGAATAAACAGAAAGTTACCACAGTAAGTACACCATGGCTGTAACTTTAACTAAAAATATTTGTATAAACATGTTTATAGCTATTCCTAGCTTAGCATAATAAGGCTTCCGGTTGTATAATCGCAAATGTTTTAAAGGGAAACGATTTTCGAAGGCCATTGATGGTTAAGTTGCGATGAAACCGTTTCTTTATCGTCTTACTTTTGATCTGTTTGTGCACCATTGGAAAATATTTTTGACATTTTAAAGAAGTGTGTAGCAGAAAGCCCACTCAATTAATTGTGGGTGACAACTTCACTTATTCACTTCCTTATTTCAGTTCTTTCCCTTCCTGTAAGTGTTTTCTGTTGACAGGGATGTAAATGTGTTCACATCTTCAGGCTCGGATTCAAGCATGGGTTTATCCGCGGTTCTTCGCCTCATCGCTGTGTCTGGATGTCTGTTGTTGCTGTGTGGCTCATCGTGGGGGAAAAATGCCACGGTCCCTCTGGTGATATGGCATGGGATGGGTGAGACACACATCCGCACTTGATCAAATATACAACAGGCCTGAGTCATTAAATCATGTCAATCATTAGGGTAATATGCATTGGTCACGTCACTAAAAGGCTTTTGTGTATACAGTGGCTTTAGCAACAAAAAACTGACACTAACGTTTTGCATACATCATCTTTCAATTTATTTCATATTGCACACACACACATACACTAACCATCAAAACTAACCACTGGGGTCAGGTTTTTTCAATAAATGAATACTTTTATTAAGCAAAGATGCATTAAATTAATCAAAATTGGTAGAAGACATTTATAATGTTACCTAATATGTGAAATAAACACTGTTCTTTTGAACCTTATATTAAATAGTCAAATAGCAGTAATATCCTAATCATGTACAAATGTATCACAGTTTCCTCAAAATATTAAGATATTATGTTTTTTCTTTTCTTTTCTTTTCTTTTCTTTTTTTTTTTTAAAGGCTGGAGATTGGATGTTTTTGTGGAAACTCTGGTACATATTTTTCAGGATTCTTTTTTATGTATTTAACGCGTCCTTTCTGAATATAAGTATTAATATCTTTTAAAAAGAAAAACCTGACTCTGAATGTGAATGGTGGTGTATTAAGTGACTTTCATCTTTACAAGTTTATTTTTTAAAATGTATTTAATTATTTGACATTTCATTTGTTTGTACTCCACATTACTCCTCATCATTAATACACAATTCCATAGAATAAAATAGCTACTAATTTTTTCATTTAATCTAACATTTTGTCCGTAGGGTTTATCATGTTCTTCTGCAATACAAAACTGATGATTGAAAACTGCTTATTATTTATAATATTAACATTAAATTAAACACCTTGTAATGCCATGACCTATGAAAACATGTTTACCAGATAAACAAAAAACACCTAATGAGTTTACCATAAAGATAATTAGATAATTGCTAGTTATCACTGTTATTTGTTTATTTTTTGCAGGAGACAGTTGTTGCAATCCACTGAGCATGGGTTCAATAAAGAAGATGGTGGAAGAGGAAGTCCCAGGAATATATGTGCTTTCCCTGATGATCGGCAAGACTGTCGTACAGGTAAAGCACACCCTCCATTTCTTCTCATTCCTGTTGTAGTTTCAAATAAAAAGGTCTGATTTCTTTTTTCTTTTCTTTTTTTTTTTTACAGGACACTGAAAATGGCTTCTTCATGGATGTTAATGAGCAGGTGTCTTTTGTATGTGATCAGTTGTCTCAGGACCCTAAACTGAAGGGAGGCTACAATGCAATGGGCTTCTCCCAGGGGTCACAGTTTCTGTAAGGGGTTATTTATTCAGACCAGTCCATGCAAGGGATTCTCAGAAGTCTTATTCGTGTGGTTTTACCTTTCCATCTTGTTTTATGTTTCGCAAGACGTGCGGTTGCACAGCGCTGTCCAGATCCCCCAATGAAGAACCTCATCTCAGTCGGTGGGCAGCATCAAGGTAATATCACAGATGTGCTCTGCTCACACTTTGGTTGATTTACTTGCTAAAAACAGCAGTACGTTTGTTCCTAAAAGTGGTTAGCACAGTGGCACGACAACCCTGTTTTGATTTCACAAGTTATTTTGCTTCAGGAAATGCAACCATTTTGAATTATTGAGTAAAATCTAAATTACTTGGAAAGAGGTTATGACATTTGCAGTCACATTACAGCATGTAAAATTAGATATAAACTACCATTTGGTAAGATTTGGTAAAATGATATTTAACACTAATGAAAATAAAGATGAATAAAAATGTTATCATTTAGTAAAATATTTTTTTTATGCTTTAACTAAAGCTTGAGTGACTAAAACCACATGATCTTTTTTTAACATGTGAATCTCTCTTCCTCTTTTTTTCCCCACAGGAGTATTTGGTCTTCCAAGATGCCCTGGTGAAAGCTCTCATATCTGTGACTGGATTCGCAAGATGTTAAACTCTGGAGCCTACACAGATTTAGTTCAAAAACAGTGCGTGCATGGCTGCTTTTGGCTTCTCAACAGGCCATTTTATGATTACAGAAACTCACTATCAAGCAAATTGATTGTCTTTTGATTTTAGTTTGGTGCAGGCACAATACTGGCACGATCCCCTCAATGATGACTTGTATAAAAAGCACAGCTTGTTTCTTGCTGACATCAATCAGGAGCGGGTAAGTCACAGGATAAGAGAGAAATTATCAAAAATAGATATATTTGTGAATGTGGTGTAAATGATTTTTACTTCTGTCAGGTGATGAATGAGACCTACAAGAAAAATCTCATGTCTCTGAATAAGTTTGTCATGGTTAAGTTCCTGCAGGACACTATGGTAGATCCCGTGGATTCTGAGGTACATCAATCTCTTTTATTGAATTAGAAGAGGACTGAACTGTAACTAATTGAATTGTCTTTATCAGTGGTTTGGCTTCTACAAACCTGGTCAAGCTAAAGAGCTGGAAACACTGCAGGAAAGTGCTATTTATACACAGGTAAACTGAAGCTTGTTGGCTTTTTCTTCTTCTTTATTATCCACATTAAACCCACCAACCCACAGAAAGAGTGCTATATATATTGATTTATTCTATTCAATTATTGCTATTGCTGTTTCCTATTATTTATGTGTGTAAATATAAATATATATGTGTTGTTTTGGCCAGGATCGTCTGGGTTTGGCAGAGATGGAGTCTGCAGGGAAGCTTGTGTTCCTCGCCACTGATGGAGATCACTTGCAGTTCACCCGAGAGTGGTTTAATGACAATTTACTTCCCTACCTACGCTAAATACAGTAACAGGCTTATTCCTAATGAGGGAGTTTACACACACACACACACACTCACACAGTCCAGTGTTAAAAAACTTTAGCATGCTCCTAACTACTGCCTTCGAGTCTTATACAATGTCTTACATAGAGAAATGAAGCCAGTCTTGCTTGTTTTATTGCACTCATCTGATTTTTTATTTGATTGATTTAATCAGAAACAAATCCTTATTGTTACACTCCAATTTTAATTTGTTCTAATTGCGTACTGTTTTTCAGTTCATTTTTGTTAGAGAATAAAACTTTGAATCTTACAAACCCTGTGGCCTGTGTGGTATTTATTTATGAATCACATAAAGAGTGTGTCGTTACACCAGTTATTTAGAGACTAATATTAAAACGCATCAAACTTAAACATACTTCGCAAAACAAATATTTGTAAACTGGTGTTCTAGCTTGAGCCAGACAGAGCAAAGTTTCTGATAACAGGATATATTTTGTCCTTTGTGTAGACACATTATGTAGTATTTACGTTAGTACTTTTCACACATTTATTGTTAAAGTTTAGGGTCTTGAAGGTTTTGAAAGAAGTCTCTTATGCTCACCAAAACTGAGCAAGATTTATTTGATCCAAACATACTTTACTATTTTTCTTTACCATCCGTTTTGAATAATGAAATGCATCCTTGCTGAATAACTTTTTTTTTTAAAGAAAAACACACAGACTAATGAACAGCTGTGTATGTCTAACAAATGCTCATTCTGTTGTTTGTTTCAATGTTCTGCTCCACATCACCTTTCTGGAAATCTTAAACCATAAAATGCAAGATGCTGGACTCTTGCTACAAAATGTATCTGCCAATTATATGTAATACAGCAAATCAAAGACACAGAAAAAAAGTGATGTTATTTATTGAAACAGTTTTAATGATGTTTGTTCTCCAGTACTAATCCTCGGCCAAATAAAGACAAAAAAGACAAACGATACAAAAGAAATTCCATACTCATGGCCCCAATATTATGGAAAGTAAAGATTAAGGGGTTGGAATTAAAGCCTAAACTAGTTAAAGCATGTGATGAGAGCAAGAGGTGGACACAGGTCATGTGAATCCAGTATCTGTACAGCAGATAGTCATCATATATCAGACATGGACAGTACCATGAGCATCACAACGTTACACTGTGTGTCCTACTCTGCCTCCTCTCTAGTTTGTGCCAAGAACACTCAAGACATCAAAACACTTTCCACACCTTTCCGTCATGAACCATGGAATGTTCAATTTATTCATGTTACAGGGAATGTGCATGTGCTCTGGAATACAATATGAAATAAAGAGGGAAATGAGAATTCCTAAAGCAACTATTGTTTTTTTTTTAAACATTGTTTCAGTGTCATGATTGGAAATATAACTGTGAATCCTGCAAGGCGCCAATTGGTCCTCTAAGATTTGACACAAATCTTCATTCTAATTAACCCTAGAAAAAAATAAAGTTACAGTAAATGTCTGCATTGGTGGTCTGTAGAGGGACATTTATGTGCTTCAGATCTGAATTGCATATGTCAAACAGAAAACGGAATGACCCCCCCCAACACCTGCCCCCTGACCAGAAAATGCAAATGAAAAAAAGATTCTAAATGACATCAAAAATACAAAATCTGATTAAAATGACTTGCTTTCCGTTGGCCATTCACATGTTATTTTGCTTAGTATGGCTGTAAGACAACAACAAAAAACATATGGAAACACCTCAACTGTTGGCAATCAATTTCAAGTGCTGTTTTAAATCAATGGAATAGAAGAGAATGGAGCCCTGCCGCTGACTGAGCAAGTGCTTGTGGTAAGCAAGCAGTCATGTCATTAGCTGAAGGAAGATATGATTGCCGCTGCGATTGGCTGATAGGAGAGTGGACCTGGTTGGCGTTCCATTCTACTTTGTAGTTTAAGCTCGTTGGTCAGTCAGGAAGGACACTGCAATGGGGGTGGTCTCGCACAGGATGGTCCTTTATCCCGCAATTTCAGTTGCTGTGGTGACCAGCTTGCTACCGTCCCATACGGTTTTGAATTGTTCAGGGACTGGGATCTCAGTCTGGAATAAAACAGAAATAGAAAAGCAATTATTCCTATTCTTATAATCTTTATAATCATAGACGATTCACTCTATTACTTACATATTCTCCATCCTTGTTGGGCACCAGCACATTCATCTCTGAGCTCTTAGCGCTGACGATTTCACATGACAGAGAGTCCTTGCTCAGGTACACATGGCAGCCATCTGTCTTGTTGATGGAGATGGTTGGCACCTTACCCATAACCTAGAAATCAACAGAAGAACAATGACTCAGAAGATACAGATGCAGAGTGATAAGAAAGAAAAAGTGGCAATATCAAGATATCTGGGAGTAAATATAAGACCTTTAATTAAAATTCATATTTTCAAGAAAACATCAGTGCGATCAGTGTTTCACTGTTTTAAAGAGAATTCTTCATTTTTAAATTTTTAACGCATTTGTGATGAGTTTAAAATTCAGAAGCATAAGGTTTTTTTAAATGAACAAATGTAGTCACAATCAGTTTTGCCTGACCAAATGTGATCAGATCACCCAAGACTGACGTTAATAACTTAAAACATTCATTTGTATTAAATTAGCTCAGAAGAGAATAACATTTATTCATATGTATCAGTATGATGATACATAAATAAACAGCAATATTTACCTAAATGCATACAAAAATGTTGAAAAGAAAAATGTTGTAAGTGCATTTACATTAGTACTTATTTATTTAAATTTTGAATACTTTTTACGATCATTTCTATGAAAGCTTGTTTTTGCCACAGGAAAAAAACCAAAAACTTTTTGTATTTGTAATTGGCAATTCTGAAATGTCTTTTTTATTTTGTGGTGGAAAAAAAAAAAAAAAAAAAAGTTAAATTGTGTAAAAATTGAAATGCAAACTCCAAATTCAAGGAAATAAACTTATAATTGTGAGAAATTTATAATTTCTTAATTCTGAGAAAAATAGTATATAGTAATAGAGTTTACATCTTACAATTATGAGGAAAATAAAAGTCAGAATAAAAAGTCTGAATAAGTTTCTCTAATTTTATTGCGGTGGATCAAATAAAAAAAAAAAAAATAGAAAGAAATCCAAGACATTTAATGCTTAAATGATACTGCAGATACTCAACTACATCTATAATAAGAAGAGTACAAAAGCACAAGCATACACACCTGGACCTTAACATCTTTGCAGTTGATCACCTCAATAATACCCACAACATCATCAAAGACCAGACCCAATTTCTTACAGTTATCTGAAAAGACAACAAAACAAACTTACATCTAAACTTTCTGCCTATATAAAAACAAAGTGAAGACTGGAGGAACTAATAGTAGTGCATACGTACCTAAAGTAATGGAGTTGATCTTCCCCTTCACCTGTAAAGTGCTGTTGTTGCACTTGAAGGCATAAACCACCTGCTTCAGTTCTGTGTCACTGATCACAAGGCCTTGGGCGCCTTCCTGATTTTCCTGTGGGGGGAAAAATCCCAAGAGAGAATCAGCAAAAGTTAAATGAACAGGCCAAACAGTGTCATGCCTTCACAAAAATTCCCCAAATTCCCGTCTATGTTTAGTTCAATACTAAAACAGCAAATCTTTGCTTAGTATCTTTTCTACAGGCATGTATAATGTAAACATGTCTAAGATTGAGATGGAAAATACCTTTCAGAATGGTATTTCCAAAAATAATTTCAGCTGCATACACAGACTATAACAGGCATACTGACTCACTCACCACTTTCCACTTCTTGCCGTCCAGCTCCAGCACTGGGGGCAGAGTGCGGGCTGGGCTGGCTGCTGCTGTGGGCCGAGCAGCGAAGGGTTTGGGCCCAGAAGGCAAAGGAACTCCTTGAGATTTGAGCGCAGGATTCTTGTGCGTCTTCTGGTTATCAGACACATGCTTCAGTCCTTTAAGAGAAATAAAGGAAAAGGATATTAAAAGACAAGTCTTCAATAACTTCATGTGGCAGGGAACAAGGTAATAGTATCTCAATGATGCTAAAATATCAGTTATAATGGTTATTAAATAATAATAATAACAACAACAACACCACAGTCTCATGGGGTGCACAAGTGAAGGCTACAAGATCATTTAGGAACTAACTGTGCCCTTTTTTTTTGTTTTTTTTAATCATGAAGGCTGCACTGACCTTTCTAAATCTATAAACACACACACACACTGATGCTCCCATTACCTTTCATCAGCAGAATAATCTGCATCATTTCCAATTAGTCAACAGCACTGTTTAATGTTTTAGCAATGAACCTTCCATCATTTGAAAAGCAATAAAAGTGTCACTGAATGTTTTGTGTACTGCAGGCTCTACTGGACACCTTTAAACCCTATTTTCCCCAAACAACATCATATCCGTTTTTAGTACTACATCAAGTTAGGGATCCATTTAATACCTTTAGTAATATCAGCTCCCTTGTTGATGGAGGCAAAGAGAGCATTGCGATTGGTTGATCCAGAGTCTCCACCTGATGATTTGCCCAAGTCCATGGGGGGTGGAGGAGGACCTGGGGGAGGTGGGGCTGGTGCTCCTCCACTCGGGGCTCCTCCAGAGGATGAAGCAACCGGACCCTGTAAAACCAAAGTGCGTAAATATTTGGGAAATTCATTTATAGAAGCATCTGGGACAAACTGAACACACAAGGATGTGACTCACAGTCTTGCTCCAGCTCAGTCCAGTAGTGTGGTGCTGCTTGATGTAGGCCTGCAGCTCAGTCCAAATGGACACATAGGCATTGACCCATTCCACATGCATCTTATCTCTAAAAATAAGACAATAAGGCAGATGGGAAAATGACTGATATGCCATTTTGTTGGCGTATAGACAAGCTGCTTTACATCGCAGACAGACACATACTTTTCCTTGTAATCCTTGAGCACACGGTTTGTGTAAAACATGGCAGCGTCCTGCATCTCCTTGACATAGGGGCCTGGCTTTGGTGCCTAATTTAGAAAGAAAAAGAAAATGTGTGACCCTGGACCACAAACCCACTCTTAAGTCGCATGGGTATATTTGTAGCAATAGCCAACAATACATTGTATGGGTCAAAATGATTGATTTTTCTTTTATGCCAAAAATCATTAGGATATTAAGTAAAGATCATGTTCCATTAAGATACTTTGTAAATTTCCTAAAGGAAATATATCCATTCCAAACCTATTTCTAAGAACTTCATTTGGACAACTTTCAAGGTGATTTTCTTAATATTTTGATTTTTTTTGCACCCTCAGATTCCAGATTTTCAAATAGATGCATCTCGGCCAAATAATGTCCTAACAATCATACATCAATGGAAAGCTTATTTATTCAGCTTTCAGA